>VZTR01012292.1:111392-131828 GCA_013400775.1 Chaetops frenatus
AAAAAAAAAAAAAAAAAAACCAAAAAAAAACCAAATCAAAAACCCCACAGCAAACCAGTAAAAATGGCAATGGTGAAAACAGAAATTAATATCACAAGCTTTTTAATCAGATTGGCCTTATTTGAAAGCTTGTGTTCTAGTTCTACAATGGAAAACCCCTTCTTGAAGGCAGCTATTAATTTTATCATTCTTTTACAGTTGCAATTTTTGAGTGTAGAAAGGTAAAAAAACTCCCAAAAACTAACCTGTTCGGTAACTTGGATCTCACAAGCTAGTAAAAACATGATGGAAAATTACAGAAGTTGGCTGGGGGCCTTTTTTGGGTTTTTTGGGGTTTTTTTTTTTTGGTACTGCAAGGGCTGTGGTGGAGGCCGCAGCTCCTGAGNATGATTAGGTGGCAGCCAGGAGAATGGTAGTCTGTATTGTACAAGTGAATAATAACATTTCTATATCATTTACTGGTAGGACCCCTGGGTAATTTTTAATTTAAAATTCTCAGGTATCATAAAATTGTGAAGCTAACAGATGACAATATGTAAGACAGATCATGGCTGAGTGCAAGGAAAATAAAATATAATATAGAATAATACTATAAAATGCATGCTTAAGGTTTCTATTTTGATTAAATAATTGCAAAAATATTAGGTGTTACATTCTTAAGTCCTAAATCTATTCATAAGTATATGTAAGAAAAATAAGTAAATATCTAGTACTCAGAATAAATCCATTAGATTTTTTTTTCTAAATATGAATGAGTGGCTACACAATATGTGATTTGTCTCTGCAATTTTTATAATCAGCTATTTCTGTTGGAGTTTGTAAATCTTATTTTTAAACTAGGTTTTTCTAGCATATGCAAAGGGCAGCATTGTGGAAAGAAGTCTTTCTTATGTATTAGAAATGTATAAGGTTCCTGAAAAAATTGGATGGTGATACTTCTATTTAAATGGGAAAGGGAACATATAAACACAGGGGAAATCCCTGTCAAAGAAGTTTTACCACAGACCTGAATAAGACAAGTTTACTTATTGTGCTTTGTTTCACTGCTCAGAAGAAAGTTCAGGATATTATTTTTTTAAAAAAATCTGCAAATATGGAGCTTAAATAAATGAAATAAATAATGAAAAGTATGATAGGAAGAGGTGAAAGACTGACAATTATTAAGCACAATGGATTTCTTATTTGTATTTTATTCCACTTGACCCTTGACAGAACCAGTTCTCCCCTTCACACATGTTCTTAATGCCTTTCCACATTAATTGGACTTACAATGGTCCAGCTGGACAGCTTAATAGAGATTAATTAGTGCACTTGGAAGGCATATACCAAAAGAACCAACATCCATGAACATGCACTTCATAATCATATATTCTATTACACATTTAATTCCAGCTGAGAACACATGGAGCCCAGCAATTTAACCAGCTAATGGAAAGAGCCCTATGCTTTCTGACACTGTTTGCAATGTAACATACCATCTACCAGACACACTCACCAATTATAAATATCCCTAAATTAGATAATGCACATTAGTTCTTCAGCAGGTGTAGCATAGCACTTAACATTTCTCTCAGTACTGCCTCAGACTAGAACAGGAACACATTCTTCAGAGGTGTTCTCGATGTTTTTTTTTAAAACATTCAAAATTCTCCAGCAAGAATTGGAAAAAGTCATTTCAATGCATAATATTACTGATTTTTTGATTACCTGGATATTTTATACCCATATTCTGATATATTGTATCACAGATATTATTTTCCTTTGATTAACTGTTTCCTTTCAAAAAAACCAGTGAGATAGTTTTCATATCAATTTTTTTACATGCTTCTTCACTGTTACTTCATCCATGAAACTCCATGTGGATTTTCATTTTATGCTATGAAGGCCAACAAAAGATTAATAGAGACTCAGTCCTTAGATGCAAGATTCAAAGTGTCAAATCTGACTCAGTCTGCTGCTGAATTTCTGTGAATTACAAAGATAAATTCCTCCACTTTACATTTTTTTATTATCATACATTATGCAAGCTAGAAAACACAGTTGCACACATTCAGAAATTCCTTATGAATGGTTACCAAATAAACAGAAATATCATTCATTATTGATGATCAAAATGACAAACAAGATCACTTTCTTTCTTTCCAATAAGACTATGTCTCAATGGAAAGATGAATAAGATTAATATTATTAAGATCACTAAGATAAATAGTATTGTATCACTAAGATAAACACTATTGTATATGAAAAATATTTCTTAAGAGAATATAGCTGGTTTTTTCTGACTTTTTTCTGACCTTTTTCATTCAAAGTAAAATGCATGGCTTTTAAAAGATGGCCTTGCAAAGTCATTCAAGTAAACTTTGAAAAGGTTTGAATATATCCTACTCAAAACCAATTAAATTTTTCTTATTATTCTTCTGCAAAATGAATCAGCTAAATTAAATTTCCAGTAAGTTTTAATTCTTTTTAATAGTGTTAATACAAAGTACTAAATTAATAGGATGAGAAAAATAAAAATACCCAAACTAGAAATTTTCCAAAATTTTTCTGTGTTATCTAGCCTTAGTATTCCTTGTCCTGCTGATCAGAAGGATTAGTCATACTTCATTTTGACAAAAAGACTGACAAATTGTTTCTATAGTAAAGACTTATACCTACAATTGCTTGTATTGTCACTATAAACCATTGCCACCCAGAACATTCCTCATATCCAGAGGTATATTTCAAGTATTTATTTTGCAATAAAAGACCCTTTAAAACACTGTATCATCTATGGGTAATGATGTTTCTTAGATTCTACAAAGAAAAGTAATCACTCCAATGTTTGATTCTGTGAGATCATACAAAAGAAAAAATGTGGGAGAAATGGTTAAAACCAGAAATTCATAAGGAATCTTTTATTTCACAAATATATTCAACATCTTCTCAATCACAGATACAATTGAAATTGTATCCTTTTGTTTAATCTTGAACAAATCCTATTGTAATAATTTGTAGACTAAGATTATTAGCCCCCAAACCTACATATTGTTTTAAGATAACTGAGAGGACTGCAGAAGTTTACATAGCAGCAAAACAATGTAGTCAAGAGAGAGGTAGTGAAATAGTGACAAAAAGAGGATGAGGGGCAATGAGGTGGAGAAGAAATCTGAGCATCTACACTGGATGTTTGTGCAGGTAGTGTGGCTATTCTTTAGTCTATTCATCGGTGGGATGCTTAAACACAGAAATGAAGTTCGTATAAAATTCAGATTTTGAATAAAAATGACAGAATTACCACATAATATCTGTATTTCTGGATTTTTTTTGTCATTGAAAAGGATTATTAAGGCCCATTTGAACTGGCATGTGGGCCTACATAGTCTCAAGCATATTAGCACTAGAGCAGAGGAATAGAGTTGCTCTATGGGTTCAAAGCAACCGCAATACACCTCAGGTATCAAAAGGCAAAAATGCTTTCATACCTTTAACAAATACCAAATGTGTTTGACTTGCTATACCAAATTTCCCTCAGCTATACCCACAGAATCCCATAGTGACTGGGGTTTGTTGGAACCAGCAGGGTCACACAAAAACATCCAGTGAGCAACACCAAACAGAACAAGTTCATAAAAATCGTAATCTGTTCTCAATCCATGAACTGAGAAAAATAACATTCCCTGAGTATAAAAGATGACTGACTTTCATTCAGTGGGTCCCTTGGAACCTTAACGTCCCCATGACTGCAAAGTACAACCTTGACTGAAGGAAATGTATGTTTTAGCTCTTGAAACTTTAAAAGGTATCAGCAGGAGCAAGCTGGAAGGATTTTATAAAACCCTATTTATTCATTGAGAATACATTGTTTGTTATCTTAATGGTATCTATGAAGCACTCTGAAACCCTATCTATCCCTATTAAATCTACTTTCATATTTCTTCTCTCTCCTGCTCTCTCAAGTCCATTTGGAGAAGTTGATGAGGCTGAATAAAGACTGTAATAACAGGATTTAATGGGTATAGTATTTGTAGGTAGACGAGGTCATAAGTGTTGGGTAAGTAGCAGCAAAGGCAAAGGAAAGGAGCATGGTCTTAAATCAAAACCTTTCACAAAGTTAATGTTAGTTAATATCCTCAGAAACTGACCCACTTCCTTCATGGGTGAAATTCTTTGTTCATAAAGAAAAATATTAGATTGTTAGTTCTGTAAGCTTTTTCTTTTAATCGTTCATTGTTTGCTTTGCTTAGATGTTAAATCTTTATAAAGTCACAGATTAACAGGACCAGCTCTGCAACTAATTTTCCATGGTTACAGAGGAATTTATGATTCTAAATCCTTTGGCAAATCTGTGATTTTACAGAACCATAGAACAGTTTGTCTTGGAAGGGACCTTTAAAGTTGATCCCGTCCTTCACTGCTGCAGTGAGCAGAGCCATCTTCAACTGGACCAGGTTGCTCAGAGCCCAATCCAACATGGCTTTGAATGTTTTCAGGGACGAGACATCTACCACCTCTCTGGGTACCCCCTTCCAGTGTTCCACCAACCTCATTGTAAAAAAATTTTCCTTAAATCTAGTCTAAATCAGCTGGTTTTCAGGTTAAAACCATTACCCCCTGTCCTATACAATGGGCCATGGTAAAAACTTTAAGCTTTTGAAACAAACTTTCCCCAGGAGAATGCAGTGCAGTGTGAAAGTTATTTCATGGATGGTGTCTGCTGTAAGCAGTGTTGTCAACTTGGCATGTGACATTAAGTTTGTTTTAATGCATGGATTTGTGTATTTTAAATTTTAGCGGTTGAGTAATCATCACTTTTCCTGAGAAATAAATTTCTAGTGAATGTTTGTACTTTTTAGTTTCTTACCCTGTCATATGGAAATAACAGTAGAAGTTAGAATCCATGGAGTCCAAGCATGAAGCTCATATATCTGGTCAAGTTAATTTATTATTGATAGTGCTACTAAAACAATGGTAATAAATGGCCCAATTACAAATATACTAATTTTCATATATAGCCATTTTTCTTGAGCCAGACTGTTCTTTCTCTTCCCTGCTACAGTTACTTCATCCATGTCTATCTCCCTTCAAGCCCTCAATGATTATTGCATTCTCCCTTCTACCTCCTGGCCCTTCCCCAGACCTTTTCCATCCCCTCACAATTTCCTCTCCTCTTTCAGCTGAGGTTGTTCTGCTCCCTAATTCTGACACATTCAAGTTTTTGGTGTAAGTTTTGTTTCCATTTATCTCAAAATGTAGTAAAAAACACATCTATTTGGCCAATATTCACTTAACTCTAAAGTTTGTAATTTTCAGCATTAGCTGTGCAAGTGAGTTCTGTGAAACCCCACTAAAAGCATTGGACTATCAGCCCATCTTTGCAGTAAGAGTCATCAACACAAGGACTAAAGTGAAACAATATTCATTAGAATAAAATCAGAAAAAAGAATTACAGCCAAATAATAGATGGATTTAAGGGAGAAGAGATTAAGTGAAGGGAAAAGAATTATATTTGATGCAAGCATCAATAAGAAGGGATCAAACAAAACATTTGAATCATAACCTCCTAATAAAATGTTCACTTCATTTTGAGTATGTACTTTGCAAACATATAATATCCTACTTAGCATTTCTTTTTCATTGATTAATTCTCTCCAGGTGTAAGTCAGGCACTTTCAGTTACACGCTTCAATACCCATATTCATCAGTCAAGGCATTACATAATTTTTTTTCCTAACATTTTCAGCTACCAAGAGCTGGACTGAATATATCGGTATAGAGCAGAGGGGTAAAACATCCTCCCAAACTGTTTATTAAAGTAACTAGAGATAATACAGTAGCAGTGCATAATAATAATGAACCAGATCCTTTGCTGGTCTAGTGATTTCATGAGCAAGGTTGATTGCTGGCTGCTGTTCTGGTTCTATACTTAATTAGTGACTCACTCACCCCTAGTGAAGAAATCAACTTGCTACACGAAACAAATAAAAAGAGGAGCATTATCCCAATATATTAAGGAACAAGTAAGATCACCTTCATTCTTTCCCTGTGTATCTGAATTTTCTGGCAGGACAATTAGCCAGAAAATGGTGTTCCCTCATAATACCTGGGTGAAATCAATAGGAAATCTTCATCATTGGTTAAAAAATTCTTTTATTTAGTAGGTGTGTTGGATTGCTTACTGTTTAGTTTTGGGGTTTTTTTCCTAACCAGATACAAGATTTTCTTCCTCTGCTAAGATACTTCTATATCCTGGTCAATTCAGAACAAAGGAAATATTTCATATTCTTGCATGGACACTGCAGAATGGGGTTTTTTTTTCCCCAAGATGGAGTGCAACAGCACAGCCTGCTAACTTCCCAATTGTTACAAGTGTTTACTGTGCAATCTAATAAACTTCCTGAGGTCCTTAAATTTGCTAGGTTTCTGAGCACTCTGAATGCTGAGGTTAAACTAACTCCCTCTTGCCCTATTTATGACTATTTCATTATAAATCAGAAAGCTTCACAATAAACTTCAGTCACAACACTCCAAATGTTCCTGCAGTTTAAAATGAAAACCAGTCTGAAGTACACACTGTGTATTTTGATCTCATGTATTTCACCATTAATGATTTAAACTATTAAATGCTGTCATTTTTGAAATAGAGATGGTATTTTTTCTTTTATAATATTGAGAGTGATTTCTTACCTCTACCCATTTTTACTGTCAATATATTAAACTGTTAATCAGATTATTTCCTTCATCAGCATGGAAATTTCTGGGTAGAACAGATTTCTTTTCAGCAAAGGACTATATGTGAAATATTTGAGACAGAGAAAAAGCAACCCAAAAATGACATAGGATCCATTATTTTAGGTTTTTATCCCTAAGGCCTGTCTTAGGTATACTTCTTATTGTGAAGAAACAAATATAATTTCATTACATTAAAAAATATATTTTTATGTTCTATTCTTTTCTGTAAGAAGAGGGGAACCATGTTTATAAAAATGGTAATAGCTTAAAAAAACTTCTAACAGAGAATACACCAAGATCAAAGGCAGAAACCCTGCCAGTTTTAAAAGATACCGGAGTCGAGTAACCTGTTTTGCAATGTTGAACCAGCCCTAGAACTCATCAGAAGACTGAGGTTATTAACAAAACTGAGATGCCACCAAATGACTTGACAGCAAGAGAAGTCAAAAGGAAAAAGACTACTTTTTAAATACTAGGTAGCTTTTATTTTTAATAATTTGTGAAAAGTTTGCCATGGAAGTCATAAATTATACATCAGGAGCTTTGAAATTTTTCTGTTTTGTTTTTTTAAATCACTATTCAGCAGTGTACAATGTCTTGAGACAAAGAGAAGAAAGTAGATATACTTAAGCAGATTCTAGAAACATTAAGTGAGAATGTCAGAAACATGGAAAGGTGACAATTTTGAATATGTTGGGAAAATGAAAGAATTTATATTCACATACATAGCTCTAGACTTTATATAAATAAACTTTATCTGTATATGACTAATAAAATACTTTTTTTTGGTATAGACTTCTAAACTTCTACACAATACTGTTGTCTATCAGAATTATCAAAACAGATAGTCCTGAATACCCCCTCCAAAATGGTCCCTGTTAAATAAATCTATCACTACACCTCTAAACAGAAGCCTATACAACACTGTACTGTCTAAGATTCTGTGTGACAAACAGTATATGCTGCTTTAATCACACAAAAATAGTACTTAGCAGGAAACTTATTTTGCACCGTTTTGTCTTTGAGTTCCTTTTTTCTTCAGCTCATGAGTCTTTCAATCCTAAAGGCTTTTTATAAAAAATAAAGATCGACACATTTGGTGTACATGATATGTAATATAAGTGAGATATCTAATACACAGGAGTTTAATAACCGCAGTGAATGTAGATCTATGCTATCATAAAAAAAAAAGACAGGAAATATTGAGAAAATTACAAGGTAACCCACCCCAGCCAGTGTCCAGAGTTAGATATACCTGTCTCTTTCTTGTTGCCTTGTAAAACAGAGTGCCTGTCTTTAAGGTTATGCAGTCCGAAAATTACAAGTCAGGATAAAGGATGCCATTTTTAGCCTTGCTTGACAACTGATGGGTTCTGTTTGTGTTTAATTTAATCCTTTCTGTCTCTGAATAGACTAATATGGGGATCCTAGCAAAATTAGAACATGTCAAAGCAGAATATTCCACATCTTTAGGGAACTAACATTGAACTAGTACCTCTTATTTAAAGCATCTTCAAAACCACACACAGATATCTGTTTTCCCTGATTTGAATACTGTCAGCCTCTACTATATCTCACCAGATGACTGGCATCTACTAGTGCTTTCAGTTTCTTTATTCAAAGATTAATTTGGGTTTTTTTTAGAAATCAGTATTGAAAATATCCTTGCTGGAGCACAACTGAGCCCTGCCTGAGCTATTCATTGGCTCATTTTGCTACAGAAACCAGGGAGCTGGATGTGGTCAATGTGTGCTGGGCTCTCACTGGGACTTTGAGGCAGGATATTTATCAGATTTCTGCATCTAGACACATATTTTACATAGATTTCCTAGTCTGTTTAGGGCCAGTGGACTTCATGTCAAGAATTTCAAGGAAAAAATTATTTTGTTTGTTATAATTTTCCAAAACCATATTTAAGATGATTTATTTCAATAATGTGTGACCACTACTAGCTTTACTTTCTTATATCTCTCCTATCCTAACTTATCCTTGCACAACTCTTTTAAAACTCTCAAAAGTCTAATTATAAAATATTCTAACAATTTAATTAAAGATAGACTTTTTAAAGTCTGGAAAAAGTTTTCAAAAGCCTAAAACTGGTTGGGTTTTTTTTCTATCATACAGATTTTGTCAGAATAAAATGCATACCATACAAAAACATAGTTTTGTCACACAACAGAGCATACCTGCTACAGAATTTGTTGTCTACATTCTTATCAAGTCATGTGTTATTTCTGTCTCTTCCAAATTATAAAACTAACAGAAATAGCAGCTACTAACAAAGATCATTTTGTGGTCCTTCCTTAGATTTTATAATGCTCAGTGGTTCAGTACAGTAAGGCTTATTTATTATATCACTCAAAAAAAGCAAAAGAAAAATTTTGCACCTTTTGTAATACCTCATTAGAGAGGCAACTTTCTTTTGCCTTACGCTTTTATCCTCCTCACCACAGATTTTCGTCAAGTGAACAGCTTTATTTAGTGGGTAGAAATTCTTACTTGTGAAGATGGTGAGGCCCTGGCACAGGTTGCCTAGAGAAGTTTTGGCTGCCCCATCCCTGGCAGTGTTCAAGGCCAGCTTGGATGGGGCTCTGAGCAACCTGGGATGGTGGAAGGTGACCCTGCCCTCATCAGATGGGTTGGAATGAGAAGATCTTTTAGGTCCCTTACAGTCCAAGCCTGTCCATGATTCTATGATCACCTTCCGCTTTTGTGGTATTCAGTTGTACGTGCCCAGATTAAACATAGCTCTAAGGTCCTAGCAGGGTGGTGCCAGGCCCTTGAGGGGTTTAGATCCTGTGCCAGTGACATATCCACTTCAATGAAGGACAACTGAAAGGTTTAAACAGGTCTCCTCCCACATGATAATTTCAAAGCTGTCTTCCTGGGAACAAAGCTTTGCCCACTCATGAAGACATATATAGAATGAAATGTTTTAAAACAAAATCATCCATTACAAACACTGCACTTAAATTCATTTGTCAGATAATAATATGGATGGAAGAGATCCAGTAAAATTCATCCCTTAAAAATATTTCTTTACACAGGAATTTCCATCTAATTACAATTATGTTTTCTGAATAAGAGCTACAGGATTTTGCTGCTGAACAGCTGTTTTATTAAGGAACCATATTTTAAAGCTGTTTTTCAATCAATCCCTCATTTAATGCTTCAAATTCATGCCTAAATTACAAGGAAATGAGTAATCCCAGGGAAGCTAGTGGCATTCTAAAGATGTTTCAGACTAATATCTCACTTACTGAGACCCCAAAAGTGAAATATAAAGAATTAGTTCACAGGTTTTCAGATACCTATCTATATGTGATTCAGAGAATTCATAAAGGACTACCAGTGTCCCACCTGACCAAGCATCTTCCCAAGGCAGTGATAGACACAGTGAATTCCTCTCCAATTACATTTGTTGAAGATATGCCCATTAGCATTTTCACAGTTCATTTATAAAAGATCATGATTTAACCCAGTGTTAAATGTGAGACTATAGAAGTAGTGCTAATGTATTACAACATTTATGTGTTTTTAGAGCAACTGTGGTGGTTTTATTATTCCTTGTGCCTCAGCCAGGGCCCACAGGCATTGTTCAGAATTTATTCACGCCATCCAATAAGCAATTGACGGCTCAGGAGACTTGTCTGCCCACAGGAAATCCCAGGCACCTCCCAAGGAGGGAGAGTAATGACAGTGAAAATGAAATAGTCCAGCAATGATAGAGAGCAGGAAGACAGAGTCAATGGTGAGAACATGAGTTTTCATCCTGAATTCAAAACAAAGACAGATTAAATTTTTGTTTCAGAAACCCTAAACTTCATACTGGTAATTCTCTTTAGTTCTGGCTTGAGCAGATAAATTCAGAGTAAATTGGCAAAATGAAATTAGGTCAACTTTTTGATTTTTGTAAATAAAGGCTATAAATTCCCACAGAAGGTAGATAATCAGTGATATTTGGGTTTGTTGGTTTGTTTTTTATTTTAAACTAGACCCATCTAACAGTCCTTACACCCGAGACTTTACCTTTACATGATCTGATTCCAATTCAAATCAGAAGAACAGAATGAAATGACTGAACAAACTCTCCATGTCTATTTGCCGTGGTGTATTCAGCCAATATACATACTTAAGCTACATCTGTCAATGTAACCTTTATATAAGAAAAAAACCCCAGTTTATTAGAGATTGTATTTTAACTGATTACTTCAGAGAAATTTCAATATTAGATTTACAATAAAATATATAAAAGAGTGAAAAAATGGAAAATATTAAGAAACTGTCTTCTCTGAGAAGATATATTGAAAATGCAGTTGTATATATTTGACACCACAAAATTCATATGAAATTTAATACCTTACTGAAAGATAAATAAATTATGATTCTTGCATTGCTATCCATTCCATTTATTTAAGACTAGTGCTCCTTTAAATATATAAACTGTATATAGTGAAGATCCCTGTTGCCCCAGAAGGACAGAGTGAGATCAATACAATCCAAAAAGGTTTCCTAAACTGAAATATATGGCATCAGACTTATTCTAGTTTTTTTAAAGGATAGAAGGATCCTCTTTAGGAGATTGAATCCTATTCCAGTCCTTTCCTAATCCATTTTACTTCTCTGTTTCTTTGTCTTTAAGAAGTTGATTAACTTCTTCCCACATCTCTAAATATCTGTTACTTAATTTACGTTGTGTACTACTTTATGCATGCTATGATGTGTAAAGAGGGATATACAATTCACCTTTCTGCAGGTTGATTCACTCTATATGCTTCTCTAGAGAAATCATAGTATAAGTGCAATGTTATTCATATTAGTGGTAGTGGGTTTTCTGTACTTCAAAGAATTTTATTTATCTTGCCTTTGTTCCTAAGATATCTCTAATAACACCTCAACATCCTTCAACCTTAGGAAGTGTAAACATTAAACAAAGTAGTTTAGGTAGTAACAAAATATGAGTGTGCAGACAGTGTGCATAAAACTGCATTAGGGCTAACTGATGTTTTCAAAGCAGTAGACTATTAGAAATGCATATGTAAATGTAATTCTGTCTGAAGGAAAAAAAAACCCCAGCATATTCAAAGCAAATTTTAACCTTTGTTAAAATTCAACTTCTAAATGTAAAAATTGTAACTGTTATCTATCTTATCCCCAAAGTGACTTCTGGTGTATGTAAATATTAGCTCTTCTTTTAATAAAATTTATATGCATATTTACACCAAAGCTCTGTTCACATAAATATTTCAGAATAAAGGAAAAGTATAGGTCTTATGCCTGGAAATGTATTTTTTCTCTCATAATTTCTATTCATAAGCAAAGAATCCCACAGGAGTAGAGTTTCTAGGAAACAGGAGCATGACCTAAGGATGTGCAGTTAATACAAACCAGGGAGTGACTGTGCAATCTTGGACTCAAAGAATGGTTTGAGTTGGAATGGACCTTAAGGATCACCTTGTCCCAACCCCCTGCCATGGGCAGGGACACCTTCCAATAGACCAGGTTGCTCAGAGCCCCATCCAGCCTGGCCTTTAACAATTACAGAGATGTTTCATCCACCACTTCCCTGGATATCCTGTTCTGGGGATAAATAAAAAATTCATCCAATCAAAGAAGCAGAAGATCTGATTCTGTATAAACAGGAAAATCATGAGGAAAAAAGAAAAAAAATTCCAGTTTTGTTCAAGTAAACTGCAAAGGTGAATGCAAATTCCTGTAGGTGAGGCTGTATGAAAGGAGCCAATGGGACTGAACAAGTCTTCTCAACAACAACTGAATGCAGATGTCTTGACTGATGGCTTGTTTTAAATATGAGTGAATAATAAAAGAGGTTTTTGCCTGTCATCAGGTGCATTAACTTCAGTTTTCTTCATCTGCAATGCTGCTTTATTGTTAACTAATTTTTAAAAGCAGTAAATTTCTCTAACTCATCATCAAAGTGCTTTCTCTCCTCTTCCTCCTTAGCCTCAGAAGATCTTGCATACTGAATGATTTATGCCAAGACAGTGAACTATGGGTTTTTTTCTGAAAGCCAGATTTACAAGTTCTGTGTGCTTATTCATGGATACTTTCATCTCTTCATGCTAAATGGGATTATTTTATACTTCAAAGCATGTATAGCTTTCTTTGAAAATAAAAGAAAAAACCCAACAAAAAATAAAAACAAGTTCTTATATCCTTGCACATATATATATGGGAAAGCTTGATGTTAAATGTCACAAAAATGTATGGCAATGCATGACCTTATTTTAAATTTTAATTTTCAGTTATACATAATTTTTGATGCAAATAAAGTCCAGTGCATGATTCCTTTTTTTTTTCTTTTGTTGTTTTTGGCTCTGTCCTAAGCTCACCTACTATATTAACTGACTTCTTAATAATCCACTAAGTTGATAAGCCTCGAATGTATACTGGAATCTTAACAGCATTAAACTGTTGACTTGAAGGTGTGAACTATCAGCTAAGAAACTGGTTTTCAGGTTTGAATATCTGATCCTTTTTGCCTGACAACTCCGTTTCAATACATCTGAAAAAATCAGTTTTGGTCAGACAAATCCTGGAGACATGCATAAGACCAAAGATATGTGTCCCAAAGACATGTTCCAAATCCATTTTTTAATCTAATAAGCAAATAAAGTCAAATATTCTATCTGTCTGTGCCTGCAGATTTTATGAAAGAACTAAAGAAGCCAAAACTTAGGGATAAACATGTTTAGAAAGTTATGTAAGTCTATGTAAGCTTCATGGTAACTGGGTCCTCCAACTAATTCACTAAAATGCATATTTATACAGAGGATAAACTGCAAGCCAAAAGTTTAAAAATGTTCCTTTACAAATTTAAAACACAAAAGCGCTTTACAAAAGCATTTAAAATGTCAGAAAATCAGCTTAACTTTTTTCACTGCAGTTGTGATTACCATGAAGAATGTGGGGGGTTGACTAAAGTTCTGATGTCATTGAATAATGTTCTGATGTAATTAAATAACTTGTACTGGTGAAGTTCTGGTGTTACTGAATAACGCTCTGATGTAATTGAATAACTTGTACTGGTGGCAGACCTAAAGAAGGCATTGTATCCCTTTGGATTTGCATCAGCGGGATGAATCTGAGAGACTTCATTAGTATTAATAGTGTGGTCACACAGCTGGAAAAAACAATCATCCACAGTTTCTCATGCCATAAGCCTTATTGGATGCCCCTGAGTCATAACAAATTTATGAAGAGCAGAAGTGTTTG
This sequence comes from Chaetops frenatus, assembly GCA_013400775.1. Taxonomy (NCBI): domain Eukaryota; kingdom Metazoa; phylum Chordata; class Aves; order Passeriformes; family Picathartidae; genus Chaetops; species Chaetops frenatus. Next base: position 125,340 of record VZTR01012292.1, read on the forward strand.
GCTGTGTATCAGACATAGTGGAATATTTAGTTATATCAAGAGCTGGGCTAGATCAGTGGACAAAATGGCAAAAAGGCATTGGAAGACAGTGTTCATTTGACAGTTCTTCTGTTAGACACATCTTCCCAGCCCCCTTAAGATTGTTTCTAGTCTCTCCAGAGACTTGCTAATTTGAACAAAGGAGAATGATTTCTAATCAAAAGTTTTTATACAGAATATGTTTCTTACTGAGAAACAATGCCCGGGAAGCGGTTTCCCTAAGGTCCTCAGGGCTCTTTTGAAACAAGTGCTGTTTTTGTTACCCTAATCCAAACTCAGTGGGGTTCATCTGCCAAACCAGAACATGCAGGCCTTGAGCTGGTCCAGGCTTTTGGGATATGCAATCACACATGCCTATGGCAGAGCCAGGCTTTCCTCTACGAGCTGCTGAACACCAGGCACTGTATGTCAAAGAACCTCAAATGACAATCAGCAGCCACATTACAGAAACTTATTCCTCACTACTTGGATAAAAACCAACCTTAAAACCAGAATTAAAGTTGTTTTTTCTCCACAGAGTTATTTGTGTCGTCCCAGTGCTATCATCACATGTAGAATACCACCTCATGTTGTCTTATAAATTTCTTTTAATTCAGTCATTTCCTCTAATGACATTGGCCAAACATTTCAGTGGGATTTCTCAGTGCACCAGTGCCTCTGGGACTATTTGTTTACAGCATGCCAACAGCATCTTACATCATATAAGTGGCAGAGAAATTCTGCCTCTTCCTTTCACTTCACAATCCAGTGAAATATTGCATAACATTTTTTATGCATGGTATCTTTCTAAGACCAGAAGGGAACACAGCACTTGTATGTGGAACCAAAAATGTATTGTTAATCAAATTCACGCTTTAACGGTTTAAAAATTAATATTAGGAGATATAAAATTTCAACAGCAATACTTTTTTTTTTTTTTTTNCCCATACATCCTATATTTGACAATTTTTGCTCTTTCTTACACCAACATTCTCCCTTATTCCTTGGAACCCAGCTCAGGGCAAGGGGCATCCCAGCTGGTCCCTGGGACCTGCACAGGGAGGGAAGCCAGCAGCCTATCACCTTTCTATTGGTAGTGGCAAATTGCTTCCACACCACTGTAACTAGTAAATTAATTAATGTTTATATAATATTAAGACACTTCTGATTCCTGCTCATTCACAGTCTTAGTGTCAAAAAGAAAACAAAACTAAATACAAAACCTATATCTTTTCCTATGAATGAAAATCACAACTATATATTTTTTCATAATTTAATGACTCCTGAATATCAACTGGGGCAATTATTACTCTGGTTTCTCTTAAAAATTTAAATATATTAAAACTATGTTTTCAATACCAGACATTTGTGTTGTATTTCAAAGAATTTATGATAGGTTTAGACCTGTAGAAGAGATTGATAGAATATTGGAGTAGAATGTGGTCATAGAGTGTTTTCTACTAATGATAATTTAAAGTGAAAAACAATGAAGTTATATATCTCTTTGAAATTCTTCTCTGTTATAATGTGAAGTAACTTAAAGCCATAGTGAAATACACATCATGCACTATGTTTTCTTGATTTGTTAGAATGGAATAAGCCTGGCACCGATAATTACAGAAAAAACTGATGCCTTTATGAGTCTAACAAGAGAATTGTTGAATATTTAAGTGCCAATTAATTACTATTGATGTTATATTTTATACTCTGATGACCTATTTAAAGAAACATTAATATAATGAAGTAACCTCTTTATTGTATTGTCACATAAGGCTAAAAGCTAAAGATCTATTGTGGAGACAAAATTAATACACTGCTAGAGTCATAACACATATCCAAAGAGTCAACTATTAAAATTTCATCTGGGACTTTCACGATGGCATAAACATTTGCAAATAGGAAAGCAAATAGATCACATGTACCAGCAAAGGGATAGAGGATTCAATTGCAATAACAAATGTAAGGTGAGGAAGCTTCTTAAACAAGGCAGCCTCACTCTTTACCTTCCCACCACCATAAAGGAAGAAAAATACACTGAATACTACAAGATCAACATGTGGAAGACAAACTTTTTGAATGATTTATTGTTTAGATCCATACTCACAACCTTCAGTCAGACTGCTGATACTTCCTTGGCTTGAATACTTTTAGTATCAGAAATATAAAATCATGTTTTCATCTGTGATTTTCCTAGAGAACCATGACAAACTTTTCAATGCAAGTTGGCTAATATTTGGAAATATCAAAACTAAGTGATTATTAAGTGTTTTACTGTCTTTACCATGTGTAATCACATAAATGCTAGTGGTACTTACCACAGGTTGAAAGAAGATTGATTGTCCAGCAAGAATCTATGAAAAATTAAGTCAGATTAGTAGTTTGGCAATCACATGAAATATATATTTACACAGCCATATAGACATAAAGAAAGGGGAAAAAATAAAACTTTGAATTAATTCAACATACCTACTTGGCATGTTCTACCCATGAGTTTTATTTAATACTGAAATTGTATTTATGTTCATTTCACGTCCATTATGGAAAAAGTTATATTATTATGACAGAGTAAGTATTTTACCTTTGTATTAATGGGAAAGAGAACAGATTAATATTGAATAATATGGAGTTGCAGGTCTTAAGAAGTCTTCTGATTATGATCAAATAGGTCCCCCCAAAATTTTATGATTTCAGCCAAAAGAAAATTTTAATAATTGCACTCAGTATTTGAAAACCTAAATATTAAAACAAAAGCTCTTTAGAAACATATTTTCTTTCATCTTGAACATAAAAGATCTTGTTTTGAATGGCCACAATAATAAAAAAAGTGAGAAACGGCTTTAAGCAATGACTTTTTAAATACGATTGTCATATTCAAGATGTCAAAAAAATTTGACCGTACACTTTCTTACCGAAGAAAGTTAAACTTTATCATTATTTTTGATGTCATTTTGATGACATCAAAATCATCATTTTGATTTCCTGTCAATTGTAGTTTTTGACTGCTTTAGAAGAATCAAGCTTAGAAATGGCAATAGAATTAATTTAACAACCCTCTTAAAAATCCATTCAACAGTATAATTGTACTAAGCTACTAAATAATTATTTATTAAGCTATCTCTGTTCAGTTGAATATAATGAATATATTTTCCATCAAAAAAGATGAATAACTGAGTATTTTTAATCAAACAGGAAAAACCTGAGGGAGCAAATAGAACCCACGCTTTCTATGCAGTTTCACAGTGAGTTCAGTGGAATTCAAGGGCAAACACACTTGTAATACAGAGGGATGCAGCAGAATAGTTGCACAGTGTATTCACTGTACTCCTATCCCTGAAGAATTCTTAATGTTGAAATTGTTTATAATACTGGACCATGCAGGGACAAAGCAAATGAACAACTTACCACACAGCTACTATTCCCTAGTCTCCAAATTTACTATAGTAACAGTGACTGCATTGGATTTTTTTTTTCTGTTAGAGACTATAAGAACATATTGTTGTTCTCTAACACCTTACAGATTCTCTATTTATTCCAGGGATTGATAGTTTTCCCTGGAAGAAAATAATCAGTAATTTATCAAACAAATATCAAGAAAAAAGTGCTCTCAGAAATAGACCCTTTCTTTTTCCTCACCAGCACATTAGCAAGTTTCTAGAGCAGACCCAGAAATTCCTCCATGAGATCTAAAAACATAGAACTGAAATAGATTTTCTGTCATACCACCTACACAAATCACACCCTCTACCCACTTATTACAAAAATTATCATCCTTTACATAAGTGGGTCAAGCCTAACTTTAAAAGTGTTCTGTTACAGGTAATTCTCGTAAAATCTCACTACTTTGGTGGTAACAAAGCTGTCCTCAGCTGTACTAATTTCCAGCTTGATTTAATTAATTTAATTTTCCTTTCTTTTCTTGTGTTAATAATGTCTTTTAATAAAACTTCTGTTCCCTTATCTCACCTTCGCCTTACCCACTATATAACACATGTAGAACATCGTTCCCACCTTTTGCTACAAGGTACATTTTCCAACCATAAAAGGGCTCTCTATTCTGCTTATTTCTTTCACTGTGTCTGTTCCAGTCTAAAATAGCCTTTTTAGGGAAAGAATTAGCTATTCAGAATTGCAAAAATGCTTTTGACAGGATGTTGTGAAGTGGTCAATTTTTCTTAATTCCTTCCACTCTGTAAACTCAAAAATCTCTCCCGACGTTTCGCGTATAATTATGGTCAGACTAACGTGACTTTAATTCTTTCCTAGCAGTCATTATGACCCTGTGTAGATTTAGTTTAAAATATAAGATTTTCTGTATCATTGCTTTTTGTCCAAATCCTAAAGCTTAAAAGTGAAAACCTCAAACCCTGGAAAAGACCTCCAAGATCATCAAGTACAACCTTGTCAAGCAGATCATGGCACTGAGTGCCAGATACAGGTATTTCTTGACCATTTCCAGGGATGCTGATTCCACCATCTCCCTGGGCAGCCTGTTCCAATGCTTGATGGGCATTTCAGTGAAAAAAAACCTTCCTGATGTCAAACCTGAACTTCAATAAGGTCTCCCCTGAGCCTTCTTTTCTCCAGGCTAGTCATCCCCATCTACTAATACAATTCTCTCTAGACTCTTCACCAGCTTCATTGCCTACTGAATTAGTTTCTACCTTCACAGGACTGGAGATTTTTTTGGTCTTTTCTATTACTTTCCTTGTATTCAGAATCCATGCATTTGCTTCTCAGCATCACTTGTTGCTTATTTCTGAGGTACTAGCTTCAAAACCTTCCAGTGTTCCCAAAGTGACTCTTCCATGAGAAATGTATCCTCAAAAGTCAAAACAGCAGCTATTAACTATTTTTGATTTGGAAAGCAAGGTCTAAATATGTGCAAAGCACCACTCTGGTATAGAATCACAGACTGGCCTGAGCTGGAAAAGACCTAAAAGTTCATTTATTCCCAACCCCCCTGTCATAGGGACACTTTCCAGTAGACCACATTGCACCAAGCCTCATCCAGCCTGGCCTTGGACACTTCCAGGGATGGGGCACCACAGCTTCTCTGGGCAACCTCTGCCAGGCCCTCACCACCCTCAAGGGAAAGAATTTTGTTTTCCTAATATCCAATCTAAGCCTACTCTTTGTCAGTTTGAAGCCATTCCCCCTTGTCCTGTCACTCCATGCCCTTGTGGTCAGTCTCCATCCATCTTTCTTGTAGGCCCCTTTCAGGTATGCAACATGAGTTCATCAGGATAAAAATCACCATTAATTATTATTAGTTTCATCTCCACACAGTCATGTGCATATGGGTAAGATCAGCCACTTACTAGGTTGAAAATGATATCTAAGCTAAAGACAGCATTAAGATAACAAGTTCATTAGTCAGTGAGCACTTTACTGTCACTGAAATAATTTTCAGTAGCTTGAAATGTATCTACTCAAAGTTAGAAGAATTGCCTTCTTTTTACTGAAAGCAGACATATAAAAAGCATTATTGACCAATATAATTGCCTAGGATTTGGAAAAAGCATAATATTGTAAGTGGAAAGCAATACTATAATAATAAAGTAAATCAAATTTGCAAAAAAAAGATTAGAAAGTAAAATCTGAATAACAGAAAACAGCAACCAGGAAACATAAAAGCAGACAGAGAGACTATGAAATGCATGTAGCTACAATGGCAGAAGTTCACAATTCGCCAAGCATTTCCTGATAAGAGGAAGGTGCCTTTTCCCCCAGTGGAGTTGACTATCCAGAAATAAATGTCACAATGGGGAAAGATTTGAAGAACAAAAACAACTTATCAGTTGTCACTAAGTCTTGATTTTCTACATTGTAATCTTATTTTAAGCAATTCTCACCCATAATAGTGCATCAAGGTTGCTTTTGTCAACACGAGTCACTTCCATTGCATATTTATCACTACTGGGGTTATAATATTACTAATTCAACTTAAAAAGTGCACCTTGCTATTAACCAAAACCAGTTCTATGACACAATTCAAACATTTTCCCTGAGGAAGAATATAATGTTTCTTCTTTTGAACTTTTCTAACTAAAGGTTAATGTAGAATAATATTTATAAAATAACAGAAAAGTTAAATGCTAAAGCAGTCTCATAACTCTGAGTTCCATTTATGCCTCTGTCCTAACAATGTCTCAAATGAAAAGTTCAGGTTATAGATATGTGACCCTCAGCAAAATCAATGGTGCACAGTGAAATATGGAGCTAAAACAATTAAATGTATGTTTTGAAATGTCACTCTGATTCTACTGGTCTTTTCATAGCCTGCAATGATCCATGTTAAAATAAAAACATTACATATCATGTTTCCAAGTTTGAAAATTAGTCTGAACTTCATCAAAAGAGATAAATATAGTAGGAAAACACATCATTTAATGACTATTTTATATGGGACCTTTCTAAATTACAGGAAAAATTCAAAAATGCACATTTCTTGTGCCAGTTTAAAAAAAAAGT
>VZTR01012293.1:27058-52329 GCA_013400775.1 Chaetops frenatus
CACTAGTTTAGAAATCTCCCAGTATTATTTTTAAAGTCAGTTTTGTAGTCCTCTTTAAAACAAAAGCAGTATTTTGTGTTTGTACAGTGGTCCAGCACAGAGAAGTTTATCTGGACTCATGTCATTTCAAGTCATTCAAGTTGAATAGTTCAAAACCTCATTGTCCAGTGAAAAAGTACTGAAATCTCTTGTTTAAATCCACAGATTAATGCATGTAAATACATTTCATAGTTGCACTACTCTGTAAATGCTAACAGGTTGGCAGTAGAGCCAGTGTTACCACTTTGATGCAGAAAGTTCCCAGTGGATTCTTCTGTGTACCTGAGTTTTTTACTGTATCTTCAAGCCACCCTCACAACAGCTGAGACATTTTTGATCCACAGGTGCTCCAAAGACAAACACTGTGCTGACTAAAAACTTCACAGTCACAGTCCTGCTTGGAATACATAAATAGCTGCAGGGATATATTAAACTTGCAGCCAAAATCAGGTGGCTTTTATCAAGGGCTGTCACACTAAAAATCAGATTATTTGAGAATTTAGGTTTGTGTCCAGATTAAAGATTTTTTCTTGAGATAATCAGGTGATGGAACCAGGTCTATTTTCACAGTGTCATGACACATTGTGGTCTTGACACAATCTCACCTCAGTTTCATTTGAAGTTTAGGTAGGATGGCAAGTGATATAGACTAAGTCACTGGGAAGCTATCAGCCTAAATTTTTTGATGATATACTGATTTTCTGATATACAGCAAACTGCTTGAAAGAAAATGCTGCTTGTTTTGGTGTATTTAGTGCCATTCCTGTGCTGTCACTTGGAAGAGCTGGTTTTGTGTTAAGGTATGTTATTTCAAGTCGTTCAAGTTGAGTAGTTCAAAACCTCATTGTCCAGTGAAATAATACTGAAATCTCTTCTTTAAATCCACAGATTAATGCATGTAAATACATTTCATAGTTACTTTAACTTAGGAGCACAGGGTCTGAGCAAAAGGAAGTACAGGTTGGGGATTTTTTTGGAGGGAGGAATATTTTATGAGAGAATGTGGAAGAATTAATAGTTCTGTTTACAAAGTATGAAAATAATTTGTGTTGAAAGATATGAATCTAAGGAGCATAAAAGCTGCAATGAGAGTCTGTGAACCTCTAGAGAACCTTCCAGCATCTGGAAAGTGTAGAGTGCCAAAGGATTACCCACAGGAAACCAGGGGTGCTGCTTTAAAGCTCCATTTGTCCTTCCCTTCAAATGCAAATTTTCCATACAGGTGTTTTAGTTGTTGATATACCCAGAAAGAGAAATTTCTGGGTAACTTCTACCTGACCAAATACACCATCTGAAAGCTTTACACCTCTATTTACTGAAAAATGTCATCTCCTGCAACAATTCAGAAATAACTGCTTGCTCAAGAGGGTTCTGCACAGCGTAAGATTCTCTGGCATCAGGCTGCAGTTTGTTTACTTCTCTAGATTTTAGGATTTGCCTTTCATGTGGAGATGTCAGGCCCCTGACAGTAAGGAAATGATAAAGGTAAGGGAATCTGGGGCATTCATGTGCTTGAAACTAAAGAGGCTGGGCTGTACAACCAGTCGTCATTAGCAAACTGAACTAAAGGAAGACACGATTTTTTTTAACAAACTGGCCTCTGAGAGCTTAAAAGTGATGTATCTTTTAAGTTTATGATACAAAAACAGGGTATAACCAGTGGGTGCAGATGAATATAATTGATTTGGTGGCAGATGCAAATCAACAGCTGGGACTAAACAGTTAAAAAAAAGAAGCTGGTAATTCTTCACACTTTCAAAGGCTATCCAAGAAAGACTATTAAGGCATCTGAGAATTTTCACACTAAAAAAAATTTGAAGTATTGTGACAATCCTTTGGAGTATTTTATTCAATGAGGATGTAAACATGAGAGTTAATACAGACATAATCACAAATGCTATTAGAGGACATAAGGGAATATTGATAGGAACTAGAGTAAGACCAGACTAAGCTCTGGGAATGGGCATCACCAGGAACCCAAAACTCTGGGTCAGCCTGCTGGGGACAAGCACAGAAATGGATCATTCACTTTGTTAAATTGAAGGTTAACTGTAACATCTCAGGAGAAATACCTGGCTGTGGCTTGTTGTACATCATGGGCAGTTTAATAAACAATTCCACTGTTAACCAAACTGAACAGAAATGGACAATTGTACTGGAACAATCAAAATGCCCTTCCAGGCTTTATCAGCCCGAGCACTGTGTTTGTTTCTCATCCCCTTGTCCAAACAAATCACAAACATCATTTGAGCAGAAGAGAAAAAAAAAAAATTGATGAAAGAGTCTTGTTTTGGGCTCAAAAAATATTGGCCCAGGAAATGTGGAATTGAGGAAGTGAAATGGTGGACTCACAGTGTCACCACTTGGCACAGCTCTGGTTTCCCAAAAACTCCAAAAGACATGGGCATTCCCAGGACAAGAAAAGTCTGCCATTTGAAGACCTTTCACCTCCTTCCTAGTCTTATTAACATTCTTCTTCCTTAGTTCTTTGTGTAGAATGGCTACTTTGTGATATTAATAATTCCAAGAATTGCTGTGCAGCCTGCTTGGCAGCCTGACTGCCAACTTCTCCTCTCAAGCACTTGTAGAGGGTCGGGGTTTTAAAGGGTAACAGCAGTGAACTGGTGTTTCAGTTAAACACTTCCACTTAAAAAGTTAAAAAGTTTAAAAGTTTCAGTTAAACACTTTCACTTTAAAAGTTCGTCTTCAGATTTGGATATCCTTTAAAGAAATAAATGTAATGTCTTTTTCTGCTTCAATTTGGATGTGGTGGCTCCATGGGACTGTGCTGGTTGAGCAACCCCTTGGTTTGAGTAACACTGTGTATATTTTAGGTATTTACAAACAGGAATTCAGATTTTTGCTGGATTATACACACCCAATGCACACAGCATATCTAGGACAGCTTTTTTCGTGCCACCCCATTCTGTCTCCTATGTTCCTAAGTCACTGAGATATTTTTCTTTGAGAGGAAAATTATGACCCTGAGTTTGTAATTAGTTCGACGTGGCTTATAAATATTTGAGTTTTGCCTTAATTCAGATCTATTCCGAAATATTACATAGCAAGTTTTGCTGTTTGGAGATAGCAGGCTCTTCTTTGATCATTTTTAAGGGAGAATACACCAAAGTGAATGATGTGCATTCAGCTAATCCAGTAAAAACAACAAAAAAAAAAAACCAACCAACCAAGCAAACAAACAAACAAACAAACAAAACCACTGTAGAAAATAATTTAATTATTTGGGAGTAACACAGGGAATTGTGTTTGTGATAGAAAGGAGAATTCTGGAAATACTTAAATACTTTACATATTCAGCTACTGTGAATAACCTCTGCAGAACAGCTAGAATTATAAAAGCCCCTTCACATGTCCATAATTCTAATGTGTTTCTTTGCTGTTTTGCAGGCAGACCAGTAATGATTGTAGTTGAATACATGGAGAACGGATCCCTTGACTCCTTCCTGCGGGTGAGGTGCCATTTTCTGATGACATTTGAATCAGACACCCTTCTAGGTTAAGATTTTAAATCATTTATCACAAATTAATTTCTACCTAATGTTATTCATGGATTTTTAGTGAAGAATAGAAGCCTTTTCCCCAGGGTACTTTTCTGAGGTACAGTAATACATTAGAGCACGGCTGGAAAAAAAGAAGATTTAAACTTCAGAATATAATTGATTTCTTCTACAAAAGTAGTTCCTGTATTTAGCAAAATGTATTTCAAATTGTGTTTCTGTGAAAGAAAAGATAAATTGAAGCATAAATGCCTGGCCTTATGGAAGTGGTTCATTTTTCTCAATCACCTTCAAAAATACTCTGTTATGATTTTTTTGGTTGGTGAAGTGTCAAATATACTCAGTAATTGATTTATAATATTTATGGCTACTTGCGTTTAACAAACTGAATTAGAAAACAGTTCATGGGTGAAATGTCCAGGCATTAATTAACCCCCAAAGGTCTTTAGTAAACATTAAAGAAGGGCTACAGAAAATGTGAGTAATATGCTGGCAAAATTGTATTTAATTCTTTTTAGAAATATAAAAGGAAAGGAGGACCCCCCTCTGTGAGCTAAACTGATCTTAAAATAGTCTATTTTTTAACAGAACCCCTGGAAATACTCAGAGACCCACTGACCTAAGACCTTGTGCAAATAATTTTAATGTCAAATATTTCAGATTTGTCTTAAAAGACGAACACCAGCCCTCAGTAGCCCACTGCCTTGCCATTCCCATCCTGCAGAATGGCAAATCTGGGGTTGTGGGAAGTCAGGGGGCCTGTGGGTTTGGGAACTTTTATGAAAGGGTATCCCAAAGGAGAGACGTTCAACAGGGAGCTGTGGAAATGTTGGTGATGGTGATTGAAGGCTCTTCTTTGGTAGCAGGAAAAAGAACTGGTTAGATAAAAAAGTGAATAAGCAGGAGGGAAAAGCAGCCAGCACTTCAGAAAGAAGATTTACATGAGAGGGGAGAAGGTCATGCAGGCAGTAATTGTTGGGAAGAGGGAGAGCCACAAGAGAAGAGCATTTGGAACAAGGGACAGAGCCCTGAGAGTCCAGCAGAGCCATTGTCACAGACACCTCTGGACACTGATTCTCCTTCCCTTAGGATTTGATCATTCCATAGTAATTCTTCTCTAACGTTTCTTGTTGTCCTCCTCACCAACTCTCCCAAATAATTTTTCATTTTCCATTGTCAAGACACATGACAGATATGTGTTATGTTGTCAGGAACACACCAGCACCACCATTTCCCCTGAGAATTTGCTGATTTCTCAAAATCAAGTGATTTTTATGGAGCATTTGATTTCATCCGTGTTTTAGACACTGGGTAGTTTTTAAGAATTACTCCCCTTTCCTTTCTGGCTCATCTCTCTCTCCATCAGCAGCAGAGGGACTGCCCCTGACTTGAGAACCTGCAGCTTCCCTGCTCTGTAATTTTTCAGCAGTGCCCTAAGAAGATTTGTCTGGGCCTGAAACCTTGTTCTGTGCATGTGTGTGTATTGTGTGCAGAATTTCATAGAGGAGAATAGAAGCAAGTGCTGAAATTATTCATGAGAGAGAATTACCTTTCTCTGAACTGCTCTGGTGTGATATCTATATTCCAGGTTTATTTCACATGCATTCATTTATCAGAACAGTTACTACTTATTAGGATATTTTAATAGAAAGTGGCATCAGCAGAATTATGATGTTACTGTGGAGCAATGCTTCTCACATTGCATTGGATATATTTGGAAGGAGAACTGCTGGGGGGAAATGTGAGCTAATAATTTCTGCAGCTGTTTTTCATGTATATTATTTTACAGCTTCAATTCACACTTCAGATATTCTTCTAAAATGCTTTTTAAACGTACTTTAGATAATATTCAACGTCCCAAAGCACTGTAGATGTATGTCAGCATTTCTGTTTAATAATTAGCAGAGAAAATGGCTACAAAGTAACCTATTTAAAAAGAAATCCAGCTGCTTCATTAATAATAGTTGTTTCCTGCAGATATAAGTCCACATTTTTAAAAGCTTTTGTGAAGATACAAAGAAGCAGAGAGGCTTTATCTCTAGCAATCCTAATGAAAGGCGTTCAGTGACTATAACAAATGTTGTGGGATTTGGAAGAGCTTATCACATAGTCTGTCTTTCTTATTATTTAAAGGAATCAATTGTTCCAGTGCAAAGTGTTTTTACACAGACGGGAAAAAAAAGTCCATTTCTCACCATAAGAAATATTTCCCCACATACCATAATGGGCAGAAATTCCCTAGCACATCCCTTCATCTGTCTTTCTCCAAAAGCCTGCAAAAATGGGTCACTCTTCCAAATTCAAAGTGAGATTCTGTGGTGAACCATGTGAGGATATTCCAGAGGAAGAGCTCCATTTGCCATCACCCTCCTCACACCCTCCTCACAAATCAGGAGCCTCCTCCTACCCTTTAATCTCTCACCCCTAAAATCTTAAGAGTCTTTACTTCCTTGATTTACTGATAGCAGTGTCCAGTTTCTGCTCTTTGTGTGGATTTAAAGCAAGCTGGGCTGAATTACGTGCTCCCCACCCCACAAAATATTCTATATGCTGGCTGCTAACTTGGAGCTTTTGGGTAAAAAACATTGGCATGGATTTGCAATATGAAGCTGCTTCAGAGATATTCTAGTGGGAAGGCATCAGCTAATTAGAACCAATTTTGTAAGATGATGGTAATTAATTTCAGTGATTGTGCATCATCAGACATCCTAAATTGCTGGATACACTTGACACTGAGTTTTCCTCAGAAATACTGCATTATTTTTGCAATTATATAAAACTCATGTACAAAAGATGGAACTCAGTTTTTTGTGCTGTTTGGTTTTTGGGGTTTTTTTGATCAGATAAGATTGAGATGTGTGTGTTGATGATCCCACAAAAGTACATCTGAAATTTGTCATCAATGCAACAATTGTCTGACCAGAAGTAAGGTTCATGTGGCTTCATTTCTGGTAACACTTGGAGAGATTTCTCTGAAAAAGGATGTGGGTTTCCAGTTAAGTATTTCCTCAGGGGCTAGAAGCCTCTTTCAGCATTACACCAACAACTTCCAGACAGAGGAAATCTGTGCCTGGAAAGAAAGTGGCTAACCCTTGGGAATTGAGGAGACCAAGGTAAAATTTCCTGTTACCAGCCTGACACACAGACTTTGGATGGGACACATGGTCTTTATGTTTTAATCACCTGCCTGTGTCATGGAGATCTCAGCAATCACTTATTCTGCGGGCAAATGAGACAAATAATAAAGGCAGGAAGGGTTGAAAGGGCAGCTCTGGGTATTGACAGAAAAATGTTAGTGATTCGACAGGATAGCTGCAGTCAGATGTGTTTGCTCGGGCTTGTGGATACAGACTACAAAGGATACAACAAGAAAGACAACCAGGAGAGATGCATAATAACCACAAACTAGAGAAGAAAAGCTGAAAACCCACAAAACCTTTTTAGCAAGCAGTTTGGCAGTTTGCCCTGCTGTGGGTTGGAGATGGCTGTTGGACCCAAGCCTAAGAGATGATTGCAATAATTCCTACACAAGTCCTTTCCCCAAGGTTGGTCTTTTCACCTCAACACACCCTTCCCCACTCAGCCCACTCTCTAAGCCTGTGCCTCACAGGTTCATGGGGCTATTCAGATTTAAATCTCATCTGCTCCATTTTGTTTTCACAGCTCCATTTAAAGGGTCATTCTTGGCTAAAATAATTGGATTTAGCATCACATGGATAGGAACAGGATGATCAGGAGGTGAGGTGGCTTCTTGGGAACAGTGATCCCTGGAGAGCTCTGTGCTGGCCGTGGTCTGTGCTCACCTCCTCGTGCATCAGGCACTGTGAGCATGGATTTAAACACTAAAGGAAGATGTCTGGAAGCTGCTTTATAGAGGAGGTTTGTGGTTGGCTGCACACAACCTGTAAAATGGACCCAAAAATATCACCAGAATACTGAAATTCTTTCAGAGCTTTTCTGCAGCTACAGACTACCAGAACTTTGTTCCTGCTCAGTGTCCAAGGTGTGCTGAATAGACAGAGATATTTAGGTCTGAAAGATGCTCCAGTCTTCCCCAGTTTTGTGAATCTCAGAGCTGTAAAAGGAAGGGATGCATTTACCTCGGGTAATCACAGCACCACCTTGCTTTCTTCATTGTTACTATTTGCCATTGTAATTCTCCTCTTCCTACCCAAAAGCTGGTGGTGATATATTTCCATTAACTTCAGAAAATTAAAATACTTGTGGAAAAAAAGTTAGATTTATATACAGGCAAGCATAGTAAGTGAAAATGTTGCCACACGTATTTTTTTTCTTTCAAAGAGTCTATAAGAAATATGCTTAATTGCCTGAGAGCACCAACTGCAGCAGAAATGAAACCCTGGAATTCAGCTTCAAGTTTTAATCCCTCGAGGCTGGCCTAGCAGAGGCTAAGATAAGTGTTACTAGACAGAGAAAATATTGTGATATATTGCTCTTTCTTGCAGTAATCGTTATGAAGTTATTCTCAGAGCAGCTTTGCCATCACACTCACCCTTTTTTCAGCTACAGTTTAGATGCTGTGGCAGACACATTTAGCAAGTTTGGGGAAAGGGAGAGAAGACAAAAATGAATACTTGCAGCAAATTCTACGAAACAATGTTGTAAAGTATGTGTTGTAAATCCATCTAACATGGCCTCACTAGACAGAGTAAGCTGTGGGGAAGAGAAGCCAGATGGCCTTTTCTAAGTTTAATGGTTCCTGTTATTATTTATCTGCATCCAGAGAGGCAAAAACATTGGAGCTCGTAATTAATATTCCTTCTTTCGCTTTCCCACGCAGCATTCATGTGCACTTTAATTTATTGGAGGCACGTTCCTCTCCTGGCAGGATAAATGTGGCATTTTGCTCTCAAAAATCAGTCTGTAAAAGAGAAAACTTGCACTGGAAACCTGGAAACTGCTGATACCAATTTTTTTTTCTTTTTTTTTCTTTTAACCAAAATCAGATTGAGCAATTAGAAAGTGAATTGGAAAGAATGCATTACCTTAACAGTGAAATTGTAAGCAGCATGTGTTGAAGTGATCCAAGATTGCACTGAGAAGCTGTCACTGATGCTACAGAGCCAGCATTTGTTCTAAGCAATGTTTTATCCTCCTAAAAGGATGTATAAAACATCACTTCTGATACTGCTGGTAGAAGGTCATTTAGAAATTCTGGGCATTTTAAATATGTAGATATTCTTACTTAGACATTACATACCATAGATATTCTTGGTACCGAGCAACAAGAAATTTATTAAAACTGAAGGCAAAAAGAATTTGGAAGGTAATGTGGACTCTTTCAGTGTGCTCTTTACCTTGGTGAATTTGTCAAGAATGAGAAATCAGAAGATCAGAACAGAGCCAGTGTCTTTTAAATGAAGGGATTTTGAATGTTTTTTAAAAGAGAGGAAAAAAGAAGCCGAGAAATTACAGGCCAGTCAGCTTAATGTCAACTGCAGTGAGATTTCTGGGACAAATTATCAAGCAAAGTCCAAGCATCTTAAAGATAACAGTGAGATAAGTGTGAGCCAACATGGATTTGTCAAGAACTTATTCTGTCAAACAGATCTGGTTTCCTTTCGTAGCAGGGCTCAGGCTTTGTGGCTGTGGGAGAAGCAGTTGATCTCGTCAACTTTGGCTTTAGTAAGGCTTTAAAACCCTCTCAGATGAGGTCCTTGTGAGAAATATGGTCTTCATGAAACTTCTGCTGTATTGGCTACATCCTGTGTGGAGGGAATGGAATTTGGATGGGAAGATGTACGAGGTAGAGCTGTTCTGCACTCTGTGTAGGATCACTCATTAGCATTTAAAACGAACTAAAGTAATTATATTTAATTGAATTAATGGAATCGATTAATAATAATTAAGTCTGCATGGAACTCTGTCAACAGTTGAATGAAGAAGAAATTATCAGTTGACCTTATTTAGTACCAAAAATATGAACTTCAGTTTATAGATAGTTTGAAGCATGAGTCCAAGAAATACCAAGCAGCAACTTGAATTTTGGAAGATTTATCTTGGCAGAGTTCAACCATTTACTTTGCACAGTAAAACTGTAACAATAAATGCATAGCAAAAACTGCATCTTTCACCCAGTGACTCCTGGGAACTGTCAGTGGTGAATATGATCTAAGTTAGACACAGACACACCGTTTTCAATGCTGTTCTCAATCTAAAATGAGATCTAAACAATCTGCACTAAAACTTTTAGACCTGTAGCAAATCCTGCACAGAGGATAAGGGCCCAAAAGTGCTCTGACTCATTTGGCAAATAAAGAAGTGGATTTTGGAGTAGATGGAACTCCAGAAACAATACAGAAAAATCCAGTGTCCATGCCTCCAAAAGATCACTGGGCAGTGAAATGAAAAAAACCTTCTGAAGAAGAGAAATTCCACAGGCTTGTAGAAAAGCACTAAACTGAGCACTGGGACTGAAAACTGGAGGGCAAAATGCAATCAGAGAAACTCTGGATATCCTTCTTCCTCCCCTACAGTAACTGACACTCTGCACCAGCCCATTATGTGTCAGTGCTCTTGAAAGGTCTGTAACACAACGAGAATATTTCACTCACATAAGGTTCTCAAAAACAAATTGTAGCTGAATAAAAATCATTTTTTCAGGGCATTTTTGAGGGCTGCATAAATGGAAGAACAACTACTCAGATATTGCATCTATACCCAGCTGTTGAGAAAAGTTTATTTAGCAAAGCTATCAAAGCTTGATTAAAATTTAATGGGATGATAGGATAAATGTGGTGAGCCCACTGAGGTCTGAATTGCTGCCAGTATTGATTAACACCCTTAACAGCCCAGTGGGAATCCTATCAAAAACATATTTCAAATCTAAGCTATGGGAATCAGAATAAAGCCCTGGGTAACAACCATCCTATCACTCAGGTGAGTGTTTTATTGCCTAAATGCCAAGTAAATGAAACAAGATAGTGGAAAGTTGCCAAAGGATTGTACCTGGGGGCTTAAAAAAAGATTAAAAATATGAGGCCAGATTCTACCTGCTATAATTTCATCTACCTAGTTGAATTTTCCAAAGGTTAAATATTGCTCATAGTCTGTATCCAGATCAGCCTACATCAAAAAAAAATTTGATGTATTGAAAGATAACAGTTTATAGATTTTAAGGGGGTACAGCTGGCATGGAAACTGATGCAGAAGTGATTTCAAAGAGACTTGATTGAGAAAAGACTGTTCTGCTGACAGTAAAAATGTAGTTGTTCCAATTGCAAGGGTGGCAGTAAAAAAAAAATAAAACCTAAAACCAAGCATGAGAAAAGAGAGAGGAGAACAGACGCAGTAGAGAATTCTGAGAAATATAGAGAGGGAAGAGGAGGACAGAATAAAATTGCAGCTGGTACATCAGCAGGTCTGTCATTTCTTTAAAGGTGAAGATAAGCTTTAACTTTTTGTGTCAAGGCAGAAGCCCAAAGAAATTTGAAAGAAGGAGCGAGAGAATGGCAAAAGCCTGAGATTGTTTTAAACTCAGGCATTACAGCTATACTGGTAAGACAAGTACTGAGACTTGGAAAGAGCAGAAAAAAGGTTATGTTTTATGAAAAATCAGCCAAGCATGGTCTAGATTTAAAAGAGCAGAAATTAAAAAAGGAAGGAATGAATGCTTGCAATCCAAGAGGACAAAAGGTGGAGGGAGGTGCTGCAGATGACTCAGGTTTGTTGAAAGAATGGAGCTGTTAAAGAGGATAAGGAGGAGGTAAAATCTAGAGCTTTGAGGGGTTTGGTTTAGTTTGGTGCTTTGTTGTGGGGGTAGAGAGGAGCTTGAATGGTCATTTTGCAAAAGTCAGGTGCTGACACTTTGTTACAAATCTTAATTTTACAGTTAGCTGAAAAAAGTAATCCATACATGGTAAGTGTGAAGAGTATTAACTTTTGGCAACCATCTTCGTAATTTTTGAATCAATGGAACAATTAGAATTACTAAATAAAAGGCAAAACCCAAATTCCATGTGTCTTCATGATAAAAACATTGGCCAGAGTTCACACCCTTCCTTTACAGGAAGCAGCTTAAAGCAGTTAAGAATATAATCTTTTGTGTCTCTTTGTTTAATTGCTAGATGGAATGAGTTTATTTAAAACACCTGCCACTGGTAGTTTGGGGCTCATTAGGTTGTGTCTTGACCCTCAGCTGAGTGTCCTCTGCAGAACCAGCTGCTCACAGGTGGCTTGGTGGTGACAGAGAGGGAGGATGTGGCCTGATTGCTTAGGGAGAGCTGCCTCCACCTGTGTGTGGAGAAGTTAGACCCTAGCATAAGACACATTCAAAGGGAAAATTTGCTCTAAGTCAGTTTTATATATCTGGTTTCAGAGAAGTGTCATTAAATGTGCTTCATTGGGAGGTGGCTGTGGTGTTTGACCACTGATGGAAGCATGGCTCCTTAAATAAAAGTGTTGCTGAGAAGTATAAATAAGGCAGTGAGTTCTTCTAGCTGACAAGGTGTGTTAGTATCTTCCTTTTACCATTTTCTTTCTGGTTTTTGTCTTATTCTAAATGTTCATATCCTGACTAGCTGGATATAGACCCCAAATCATTGAATCATTATGGGAATGCTGAAATACTTGCTGACCAGGGAAGCACATCCATGGAGCTCAGCCTGTTGCTTTGCTCAATCTAATAAATCTGCTGAACTTCCTGTAAGCTTCTCCCTTATAAAAATCATCTTGCTTAAATGCATGAGCTAAGCAATAGAAACGTCCTGAATGCTGATCAGAATTTGCTGTTTGTCTGTAGCCCAATGCTAAAAGTGTTGAAAGAGAAAATGGAAAGTTAACTTGTTTGCAGGAGTTGTTTGTTTTTGTTTGGCTATTCCTGCTAACATAAAAAGCCTGGCTCACTGAATAATCCATGAGAAGCTAAATGTCTGCCAGTTGAGGTTACAGAAATATTCCTGCAAGCAGCCTGCTGTGAATGGTAGATAGGGCAGGCCTAAACAAGGCAAAGATCCTGTAATAACATTTCTGTGCAGGGCTCCACTGCCACATAATTTAGGACCTATCTGATGCAGGGAATAAAGAAGTGTTCACTTCAGTGCTGCAGATGGAGAAACTGAGGCCCAGCAAGGCTGCCCAGATGGGCAAGCACAATTAATGCTTATTTACATGTTCAACTCCAATAGATTTCAGGAGGTGTTAAGCTGTTTATTGCATTTATGGGTCTGAGCTTAACTTTAATCAGCCAGGAAGATTCTGGAAAAGCTACACAACCCCTGAATTTCACCCCAAATCTACTTTTTTTAGGTTATTTTGGGATTTCTTTTTTTTGAACAAACAAACCCCGCCCAAAATAATATCATAAAAGTGAGCTAACAGCAGTACCTCAAGACTGAGACAATAAAAAAAGAGTTCTTTATTTCCTGAGGCCATGGAGTAATAGGTGAAGATTTTTGTGTCCTTTCTCATTCTTGTACTAAAAATAGCGTTGGGGGAAGACATCCATAGTAACCAAGTATGAAAGCAATTAAGTGTTGTCAGTAGGAAGATTGTGAAATGTGTGAAAATGTGGAGGAAAGGGGGGAAAAGCTGCACTGCCAAGCAGCTGAACTCCTTGAAAAAACAACCTTACAGTGGGCAGCTTGGCTGGATGGGTGACAGAAGTATTCTAAATGAAAGCCGTGGTCAGGATCACTGCAGTGAAAGAAATGGGAAGTAGCTGTGTCGTTTCCTCCCTTGCAGAAGCACGACGGGCACTTCACAGTGATCCAGCTGGTGGGGATGCTGCGGGGCATTGCCTCTGGCATGAAGTACCTGTCGGACATGGGCTACGTCCACCGCGACCTGGCAGCGCGCAACATCCTGGTCAACAGCAACCTCATGTGCAAAGTCTCTGATTTTGGCTTGTCACGGGTGCTGGAGGACGACCCCGAAGCCGCCTACACCACAAGTGTGAGTTTTCTTATCTAATTGGAACAGCTGATTGCCTGGTGCCTTTTTTTTATTCCAGTTCCAGATTTGTCTGTGCCATAGGAAGAAGGGTTGGAATTGGCTTTGTTCCCTTCTCCCTCAGTCATGTGATTCAGTAAACACACTGGCAGTGCTAAGGGAAGTTGTTTTGATTTTTGGCTAAGGGATGTGTAATAAACTTTGGCAAAAGTTTGTTTTAAGCAAATGTGCAAGGGGGAGATGTTTTTCATTCTTCTTTGTGGTTGGTTTTGTTGGCCATGGAGGATCCTTCCCCATGTTGTTTCCTCTTCTGGCAATTTGTGTTCATTTTCCAGTATATGTTTGTAAAAGAGAGAGATGGGAGAGCAGCGAATCCTGCCAGCTTCGCTGTTGGAAGCATGCTGTTAAGCCTTGCATTCATAAATTAAAATTTTAGTTTTATTTCACTGAAGTTTACCTTCTAGCTAGACATGTAGGACCTTCCTTGCATGGTTTAGGTCTCAATTCATTAATACTTAATTCCTTATGTGATGTAAGTAAATTGTTACAATGGCAACTGGGGTTTGGGTGAGGGGTTTTGGGGTGGGTTTTTCTGGTTTGTGGTGTTGTAGGGGGGTTCCAGTGAAGTGCAAAATTCTTGAACATGAAGAAGCTCGTTGAAATGACAAGTCCCAATACACTAGTTTTTTCCTGATACCAAACTACATTTCAGTTCCAATTATTCTCACAACAGCTAATTGCAAGCTGATTTTTTAGTAACTTTCGTATCTCTCATTGAAACTAAAACTATTTCAGAGCCAGAGTACATTCTCATTACTACTCTCACAAAATATGCAGAATTTGTATATTCCCATGATAGGGCACAGTGACAGAATTGTAATAGAGAAGATAAATGAGCATTAAATAATTTATTTCACCCTTTTTTTTCTATTTCACTTTTAAAAGTGATGTATGGCCAAAATAAGAAACTCATCTATTTTCTCTGTACTGCAGTAAGTACTGTGGTGCATCTACTGAATTCAGTGTAGATATTGTAATGGGATTACAGCTCTTATATATTTATATATGTAGAATATGTATTTACTTTTAGTTCAGGCCTGAAATAGAGCTGTTCTGATAATTTTGCTGCAACTTCCATTTCCTAGAAGTTCTATACAGAACTGCAAGCTGGCTTAGAGGAAAACAAGTCACTTTGCAAGGTTTTCTGTTGGTTTTAATATGCAAGCCGGGGGGGGGGAAGACCCTAGATTTAACTTCATAGCAGAGATTTCCTTCATTTACGTCTCAAAAGCTCTTTGGTTTCACACTGCTTCTTGGTATGAGGCTTGAAAGGGAAAATCAACATGGCTGCAGCGTGCCAGGTTCTCCTGTGAGAGCTGGGCCTCGCTGATTGCCCCTGTGAGGGGCTCAGCTGGCACCGAGTGCCCCAGTGACAGGAGTGGAGTGACAGCCTCAGCTCTGAGCCTGGCCTAATGGGCCCAGCTGCTGCCAGGCCCTGGCAATGGCCAGGCAGCCTCTCTCCCAGAGAGCTTCAGCAAAGACACCAAAAGATAATGAGAGGCTTTCTGCTATTATTTATCCTGTAATTTTCTGCTGGATACCGCCACAGAACAGTTAGTTTTACAGATTATTCAGTGCCTGTCCTGTTCATCGTGGCAAGAGTTGCTTTTAATCAGAAAATGCTATGTTGTGAATAAAACAAACAGTGCCATGACATACTCCTTTTTTTCTTTATCTGTGCTGGAGGACTTCCTTGAAACATAGGACAGGCTTTGATGAAATGCTCTTTGTTTTCCTGTCAGTTCACCCAGCTGCTCAACATGAGAGCCTATTGTAGGTGAAGGACCTCAGAAGTGCCTCAGAGCCACTGCTCCAACCTGCCAAGGCTGCAGCCAGCTGCTGAACCAGCAAATGCTGCTGAGCAGGTACCTAGAGCATGTCCAGCAGGAGGGGATATCACAGAGGCTGATGGCCAGTGGCAGGTCCCTGTGTCAGCCAGACATCCAAAGTGAATCTGTTTTGACCATGAACCCCTCAAAGAAGATCAAAAAGCTTTGAAACTAAGGTGTGAAAATGCATGAGATGAACTAAAAACTTTGTAAATGGGAAGAGCTTAAAGCAACAGAGTCAGGTATGAGGGAAATGAAAAGCATTTCAAATCACTCATTCCTTCAGCTGCAGCTTTCCTGTCCTTGCCAGTGGGTCCTCACACACCGACTTGTTTTAGTCACTGTGGCAGAGCCTGCCCAGTTCCTTCTGTCACCTCTGGTCCTTGGGAAATGTCCTTCCCTTGTTCCTGAGGACAGACTGACAGATGCAATCCATGTTCCATGTTACATTCACTCCCTATGAATGGGGACAGCCAGGTTTCTGTGGGGTGCTCTTGCCTTCCATAGGCTCCATCCCCTGGGTCTTGCTCCCCTTGAGCAAATCCAGCAGAGTTCTCTGTAGGAAAGCTCAGCAGCAAGTCAAAAAGCCCTGCCACTTCTCAAAAGGACTCAGCACAGCTCTGACCAAAATGGCGTGGGGACACAAAGAAGGAAAGATTTGTCACAGTGGCTGTGGAGGACTCAGGGGAGGCTTTCATGGTGACAGAAGAGACTGGAACCCCACATTTTGGGTGCCAGATTTTCTTGCAGGTCTCACTGCCCCATCACTTTGGCATTGACCTTTTTCCCCCTCGTGAACATCTTCCCAACAGCAGGCCATGTGTATTTCTAGAGGATTTTATAGCTTCTCTTTAGTTCCATACTGTGTTTTCACCATCTGAAGGTTAAACTCTCAGTGTTCTGTCAAAGATTCTGGTGCTTTTAGAATTCATGTTTCCTCTCCACAGAGATTTTTGTTGATAACAGCCCAGAACCTGTAACTGCAAGAAATCCATAGAGTGGGTCTGCATATTGAATAGTGGTATTTTTAGCCTCACATTCTCCCAGTACAGCACTGTCAGTACTCAGAGGAAACTGATTCTTTTATCTTCCCCTTTTTGTCTTAGTCCTGGTGTCAGAAATTGAATGGTACAATTGGATGTTTTCTTTGGAAATGATCTATAATACAATATAAGCCAAAAAGAGACTTTTTTGTCTATGATGCAGTGGTCAATGTTGTGTGAATATATGTTTGTTTTTTTGTCCCAAGGCCTGTTGAGACAAAGGATGTAAATACATCTTTGATGAGAGGGCTTTTAGGGAATAAAATATTGATTCCTCTTTGTTACCTGGCATCACAAAATTTACAGCAAGTTAGAATTTTAGAATAAGATGGAGGAATTAAGAGCTAGGAACGTTTGACTGCAAATCTTTGTGTTCCAGATTGATCAGGAAAAGATGAGGCAAACTTTGGGATAACTTGAGTAGTATGTGGGTTTTGCCTTTGGAGACAAAACTTTCATTTTTAGTTGTGGTTTCCTAGGCAACAGCCATAAAAATACATTTCTAGTACAGAAACAAGCATTTCTGTCAATACAGAGGACATCTAGGCTCTTGCATCCCTGTTTTTAGATAGCTCACATGTTGTAGATTCGTTTCATTTAGAATATAGTCAGGGTTCACATGTATTTCAAAAGGAACCACATGGCCCCAGAAAAACTCTTTACATGTAGCAAAATATTTATAATCAGAACAGAATTCATGGCACTGCTGCAAAAAAGGACTAAACTGGTATTTCTCTTAGCAGTAACACCTTAACAGTCTGCATTAAATCAGATTTTTAGTGAGACAAAAAGCTACTACAAATGGAATTACATAATAAAGACATGTATTCTTGATTTCTATTATCAGCTTTATTTCTGAATTCATTGTAAATTCATTCATTCAGCCCTACAATATGAAATATTTTCTTCTTTCCGTAGTAGTAGTTAGAGAATTGATTTATTGCATTGTATTTCCTGGATCACTTTGTAAACTTTATGGGTTTGCTTCTTCTCAAGCCTGCTGGATGAAATACCCTGTCCAGCAAGATTTCAGACTCAGTAGATTCATTAGAGGAGCAGATTGATGCCAGTAATTTTTATAAATACTAGCAAGTAGCAAAACTTCCCAGGGGATCAGGATGAGACCTTCAATTTTTTTTTTTTTTTTTTTTTTTGCTTTGTTATATAATTTCCACATTGCAAGACACTCTCAGTTTTCCCTGAGTGGTACACAAGTAACAGGTTTGGGGAGAGAAGGTTCAATTTGCTAAAAAGTAAAACAAGATGCAAATGATTTTCCAATTAATTTGGGATGTTAAGCAATAGTTTCTGAACAACCTCTATGCTATTGCAAGCATGCTGCATAGATATTTACTATAAGTTTAGAATTAATCATGGACCATAGAGTAAAATGGTTATTGGCAGCTGTTGAGAAAAAGGAGCTGTGTCCTGCCAAGGTCTGCATTAAGCTGCTTTCTCAAGAACTCTTTGGTGACATCAGGTTGAGCATAAATGCTGTAAACTCTGAACTCTGTGTGTGACACAATGTGAAGGCTCTGGAGCACCAGTCTGATGAGGGGGGGCTGAGGGAACAGAGGGGGCTCAGCCTGGAGAGAAGGAGATTCAGGGGGGACCTTCTTGCTCTCTCCAACTCCCTGAAAGGAGCCAGGTGGGGTTTAGCCTCTGCTCCTGGTAATGAGTGACAGAATGAGAGGAAATGTCCTCAAGTTGCACCAGGGGAGCTTTAAACTGGATATTGGGAAAAAAAAGAAAAATGCTTGCTATTTAGTCAGGTTGTTTCTAGTGGCCCCTGAAGATGAAAATATGTCTCTGACAGAATTTAAGCATTTGGAAACATTCATTTTCAAATTCTCTTTTCAGCTTTTATCCACCTGTGATCCCAATTTCATCTAAGAGATTTTCTGGTTTATTTAACCCTCCTTCAATTCAGTAATAGAAATATAAACAGGCTATAAAAGACCACAATAAAGGCAGACGCTTAGGAGGAAGGTCCCAGGACAAGAATGAAATATAAATATAAAATTAAACTCTCTCCATGTTTTGTCAAATTTTGTACTTCTGTGAGTACTCACTTCCACAGTCATTTTGAGTTCTGAGAATGCACAGGAAAGCATGCAAATTTGCATTTAGATGTGCAGAAATTAAAAAGGAGCTTAATGGTTGAATTTAATTATAAAACTTCATCTCATCCCTGCTTTTATTCTTCCACACCATTCCAAGTAGGAACTCCAAATATGGATTTGGCAGAGAAACACAGTTGGAAATTTGCATTGCACTTTTTCATTCCCAAAATTATGATGTTCAGCACAAGTTTGCCCTAAGATTTTGGCTGTAAAAGAGGTGTTGTTTTGTACTTCGTTCCTTATGTGGCTTTCAAAGCATCATCCCATCATTCATTGTAATCCAATTTAATTTCAAATTAGAATATATTGTAGTGTAATCAATCTAAAGGATGCTGCCTTTAAAGATTTGCAAGCTCTGTCTTTCTTTTAGCTTGGATTTCAGCTTTTTGTCTCTCTGGCTCCTCCCATTTTCATATTGACAGTTTTGAATTTTGAACACTACATGTATGTGCTTTTGCTGTTTCTCAGGTTGACTCTCTGAACATCTCTAAGTTGTTTTATTTACAAATGTTTTATAGGATAGGATTGAGACTAAACTACTTATAGATCTGCAGTGCTGGTGCTCTTGGAGATCTTTGCCTCTTAGGAGATAATTGATGAATCTCTTTGTGACATTTAACCCTGAGAGTGATTGCATTTTTTCCCCTCACAGAGAGTCACAAGTGTCAAGGTCTGTCTTTGGTGTTAGATTCAAAACTTGCCAGTATTGAATCCATACAAAGAGGCAATGTTACATCTCTGAGCAAATCCTAAGTAGCTGTGCGAGGACAGAGGAGATGGAAAAAGTCAATGCTCTTGTAAACAATTCCTGAAGTAAGAGTTAAATGAGGATTATAAATCCCAGAAAGCTACAGGCAGTGTTTTTGGAAAGACCAGGGGCTGACCAAGGCACCACAGTTATTGACCTCCCAGCTTGGCTTGAGTACCTTGGAAAAGTCTGTCTGTGCACACTCTTCTCCAGTAAATTTAAGCAATACACTAATATGTATGTGTATACAAGCACTGCTGTGAGCAGTCATTTTATTGTTAGTTCCTCATACTGTTAATAGATTTTTTTTTTAAGCTAACAATTATCAGAATATTCCTCTAATTTCAGACACAGCTGGGGTTTTAGCCCCAGATGGATTTGATTGCATATATTTATAATTTTTAATGAGAATTGCCATTTTCAAACTCCAGTTGAAGAAGCTATTATAAACATGCAGAACATGCTTATACATTTTTAATGAGATCTTTATTCACTCAGAACAATGCTATCCACACCTAAGATTAAAAAAGTAGTAGGTGTAAGGTGTACTGACATAAAACCAAAGTTACTGCTCTGTTGCTAATTCTGAGAATGAATGTAATCTTGAATGCCTGTTTTATTTATTGTAAGTAAAGGATCACAGGATTTTACTTAGGATTTTAGTATTCAACATATTGACCAAGGTGCAGTGAATCATACAATATCCTTTCTGTGCTGGAACACACCTGCACTGTGCACAGCTCTTGATTTACTGTTCAGTGAGCTTCAAGGCAGTACATTAAGGTCAAAGCAGTTGCTTTCAATAGCATGTCAGCTGACAGTAATTCCCATAGGTTATGGTATTTTGATATATTAGAACATGCAGGACAATCTCTTGAAAGCCTTTGAAAAGAATGTAGCTTATTCATGTATGTGTTGGTGGTTTTTTTCTCATTAAAAACTACTGGTACCTTTCCAAGGTGAGTTAACAAATTATTACAAAATTCATTCACTGTGTGCTTATTAGAGGTAAGTAATTCACTGGGAAAAGAAAATCATGCAGCTCCAGTGAGCCAAACAGCTAAGCTCTAACTCCTTTATCTGGCTGGTAGGTGAAAGGAAGTAAGATCTGGATGGTTTTTTGTTTTCATTTGTTGTAGCACTCTCCATGGGAATTTATGATCCACATTAAATACCACTGTAAAAAGTAACTACTCTGCATATAGCCATATAAAACTTCTGGGTTGAAAATTTGAAGCACTTGGCTTCCCAGGCTTTTGTAAAGCTTCATAATTAAATCTTGACATATTCCACAGAAGGATGTGTTATGTCCATGAGTATAATGAAATTAATTCTTGCCTCCAGACGAAAAAAAAAACCCCACCTGTTGGACTTGGTTATTTGGAAGCAGTCAGTTGTTCAGGCACAGTCAGGTGCATATTTCAAAGCTCACATGGAAGGAGCTTGGAGAAGAGGAGACTCACCTGGTGTCTTCAGCTGTAGATCATTTATGTTTCTGTCTCGTTTTGCCCTGCTGTGTTGTGTGTTGCCCTGAGCTGGCTGTGTCAGCTGGAGAGCAAAGAGTTATGACCCTGGAAGATGTGGAAAATTCTCAGCAGTGCTGCTAGATTGTGATGCAATCCTGTTTATTATTCAGAACTGGGAATTCCTCTGTGCTGAAGATCCTAGATATGGTTGCAGTGTTTTTTATGGGGTAGAGGTTTTCTTACTGGTTCCCGAGGAATCACCCTACAGTGTACTTGCATGTGACTGGCTAGACCCTTGTTTCTTATTGACTGTCATCAATTTGAAATTTATCAAATGAGAAAGGCGTTAAAATTTCAGAGACACTATTTATGTTCGTTTTCCATGAAAATAAATGGTAACACAGAAAACAAATTCTGTTAATTTAGCGAGCACCTGATCCTAATTGATTTTAGCCTGGAATTCTGATATCCAGTCTTCAAAATACAAATGTGAGTAAAACCAAGATTCCTTTTCTTCTTTTACTTATGTGAAGAGAGCAAGTGGGGAGTTTTTGGGGCCAAATATCAGCATTATGGAGATGTTGAGTCACCATCCCTAGAGGTGTTCAAAAGATGTGTGGCTTGGGATGTGTTTTAGGGATGAACATGGTGGTGATGGGATAACAAATGGACTCAATGACCTTCAAGGTGTTTTCCAAACTCAATGATTCTGTGATTCTGCCTGCTTCTCTGGGTAATATTGCACATCTAGGAGGGTTTAGGATACATTCATGATGGGAGAGTTCACAGATAAAAAAAAAGGAGTATCTTTCCATACTGCTCAACTACTCTTTATATAAAGAATCTGGCAAAGGGTAGATCCAATGAAAAGTGAAAGGAGGGAGTTCTAGCCTACTATGATTTTTGCTTTTGTGTTTAGATGTGCTGTACTGATGTTTCATAATCTCTCCTTTGATCTCCTGGGGGAACCTGTGGTCTGATTGCTGTTGTGTCAAGGTTTTGGTATTCACTTCAGCTAGAAGAAGGAAGTAAAAAAAAATGTACGTCTCACATGCTGATGAATTTTTCTGCTCGCTTTGATACTAATTCTAATATTTCTCCTGTACATGATATCAAAGTTGCTGTAAATGGGATTCTGTAATTACAGAAGGAAGTTTCTGAAGCAAACTAGTCACATGTGTTAAACTTAATTTACTTTCATATTTCTGTAATAGAAATGTTAACTTGGGAACAAGACTGACCTAGTTATTCACCTAAATTAATGCCTGGTGAAATCAACCAGAGGAATTTCCACTGACCATGTGGAATTGTGATTTGCCCTAAATCAAAAGGATAACTACAGTAAGAAGTTTTTCACTGTTGCCTGTTTGCTCACACAAATGAAAGCCAGATCATTGTCAGTCATACATAAGTCCCTGGGAATCGTGCTTGGGCACTTTCCTTATCAATCACATTTTCAAAACTTTGCCATGGTAAACTTTTAGTTCCTTGCATTTTTAGCCTCGCTCTTTGGCAGACTTTCAGGATATCAGCTTCTTGCCCAGCTGTGAGTTCTTCCCTTCATTATAAGGGGGGGTTGGGAGGGGATGACGATTCAGAGTTTGCAGTTTCTGTCTATTCCTTTAAGCAGAACGTCACAGGAATATTGTGGCACGGTGCTCGTCTGTCCGAAAAACGTGTTAGATTGGTGTGACTCTGATAAATCTAGGTCAGACATCACAGCCTCTGCTCAGTACTTACTCAGGCAAAACTCCTGTTGAGGCCACTGTGGGATTTTGCCCTTAGTATCTAAAAGATTTGATCTGTTCCTTGCACTTTTGGAACTGTTCTCGAGGCAAATCTTGTATGTTGTCCTTGACTGCCCCACTGTGGCTGTATCCTCATCAGCTTAAATGGTTGCAGATTCTTGTCCCTCCCAATATTAAGCATGTCTTCACTGACAGAATATTTTAAAAAAAGAACCCACACAACTTCATATTTATTATATTTGAAGTAATTCCAAAATCTATGTGTGGTAACTGTGTGTATTAGTGCACGAAAAGGAAATTATGTTTTTGTATTCTGGACTTGTTCCATTTTTTCCTGCTCTAGAGCTGCAGAATTTTGTTTGCAGTTGTGAGGGCTTGTGGGGGGGGGAGGTGAAAAAATGATCTTTACTCTTAAGAAATCTCATGGCTTTTTGTTGTCTCCTATAAAATATTTTGCAGGTTCATATCGTTGCCTGTTCCATACAAGGCTTTTGGCTCACTGTTCAAATGTGAAATTCATTCAGTGAGGGTCAGTTTTGTGGAGTAATAGATGAAGCAAACCGAGTCACTAATAAATTCACTACTACCTCAAAATAGTTTTATTTACAAGTAAGGTGTTAGATGAACATGCTTAACTGCCCTCACAAAGAAATGTGTGGTACTTGGATATAAAGAAGGATATATAAAGACTTGAACCCTCATGGAAGATGTACTTTTCTTCTTAGTAATGTGACCGTGCTTAATGTTATGATCTTTCATTGTTTTTCTAAAATCAGCTGAAGTGCAATTTGAGATGAGACTTGTCATCCTCCCATATAACACCACATCACTGACTGCTTTCATTTCTGCTCTATTTCTATCTGCCTCTGTCTTCATTCTCAGTGCATTGCCTATTAGTACTTCCTCTGTTTCCTCCTTTCACTGTATCTTGTTTTGTATCAGACCCTCTGGGACTGGAACTATCACTTTTTTTTTCATCAGGCACTCTGCTTTTCATTTAAATTCCCTCTTGAAGATGCACATCTGATGGTTTACTACAAACCCTTTTGAATAAAAATGCAGTCACCCTACTTCTTATTTTTAAAAAGCTCTAGGGTACATCTCATCACAAATGGGTTTCACATCTCCTTAGAAGCTTGCTTGTCCTTACTCAGGCTGAGTAACTCCCAAATCTTCAGAGCTTCTCCTGAAATAAATACTCCTAGATGTGGATGAGGTGTTATCCAGCATGAACAATTCCCTTGACAGTATCAGCTCCTTCTCCCACTGTAGCTGTCACAGCCTGTACAAAAGAACACTTAGTAAACAAGCAGTTGTAGCCTAAGAAAAACATTCTAGAACCATTTCTCCAAAATGAGGAAGCTGGGAACAATTATAAAATATTTGCCTCTCTTTGCACAGCCTCTCTTAAAGTCATCATTATAACACACACAGTGAACTCCAAGGAAATATTAATTTCATTCCCAAATCCTGCAAGTCAGCCACTACACTTACCCATTCCTCTTATTTCAGCCTCTTTAGCAATGTCATGGTTATAGATTCATTTATTTTTTTTTTTAAACAAAGAAAAGCTTTTCAAAGCTGATATACTCCCAGAATTACAGGAGTAGTACTATTGATTAAACATGTAGGCAGACACTCTGCTCATTGTCATTTTTTCCTGGAGAAGCATGGAATGTCCATCAGCCTGGCCCTGGTTTCATTCTGTAGCAATGAATAAGCCTTGCACAATCATTGTAGTGTCACTTTTGTGTTATGCTTACTGTACTTATTTAAAACACATTTCTCTGAATTGAAATTTTCAGCAAATTATTAATGAAATCATTGGCTTCATGAAAGTACCTAACATGAAGAGACTCTCTTCAGCCTTTTCTCAAGCTAGAATAATTAATTCAAATTGCCAAATAATGTATTCAACAACATCTTTAAGTAAATGTTCTTGCTATAAAGTTTAATTTGGTCTTTGTTCCCTTGGTCTAATTTTTGATATAATTTTCTAAGAAATAGCTCTCTGACTAATCTTTTCCTAATAAGTTTAGTGTAGTTCATTACAGGAGTGAAGTAATTCAAATGTGTTTTAAAAGTTAACAGCTCTTGTCTCGGGGCTGTGGTTTGTTGAGGATACTCACATTTCAAATGTGGAGATGCTGAGTGGGGATGAAAATGTGAAAATATATTCCAAGAAGTTGAGAGAGCCTGTGTGTATCTGTCTTGAGTAACAATTATTCAGTTGTAGTGTTCTAAATTAAAAGAATATGTCATATACTGGTCTAGATTTACTCAGAAGCATTTGCAGTTGTAAAAAGGGAAGGAAGTCAATAGACCACCCTACAAATCCTCTAGGCAAGTCAAGGATGCCTACTCCAGCAGATCTAATTAACACCATGTAACTGCACACATTTAATTGTCTTTTATTCATTTTTGAGTGCTCAACTGTGGGGTTTACAGAGTTTCCAGTTTAATATGTCATGTAAAAACTATTCCTATAGCCAACTATCCTGGATAAGAATGGAAGCAGGAGTGCCACAGTCTCCCTTGGCTTTAGGATCAGAGACAGGCATTGAATTGCTGGGTTCAACTGGGACTTTATTCCACATGCTAATTGAAATAACTCTTGGCTTTCTCTTGTACTTGCACTAGAGTAAGTCAGCAGCATTGCTATTTCTGCTCATGTTTTTGTAGTGAGTCTGGCCTTATGCATTTGCCTGTCTGCTTCTCAAGATTTCATCTCTGCCCCTCGTTCCTTTGTGTTGGAGACAGGCTGATGCTCTTATTTCCACTAAACCAG
>VZTR01012293.1:52373-121399 GCA_013400775.1 Chaetops frenatus
CCCCCCCCCTTTTTTTTTTTTAATAAATCAGAGAGATTGAAAACCTTTCTGGGATTCCTTTAGTCTCTTGATCAAATTGTCTGGGTTTTTTTCATGGTACAGCAATGTCATAATAAAAGTAAGTCTAGAAAAAAGAGAACAAGTAGAAAGATACACCCAACAGCTGTGACTAACAAAAGGAATGTATTTCATTGCATAGTATTTCTTCTGAAATTTGCTCAGTTTATAGAATAAAGGGGGGAAAAAACCCACACCACCATACACTGTAAATTATTCAATGAAATGAATGCACACTGTGTGTGCAGACTTTCTTTTCAGTCTTTTCTAAGTGGGAGCTGCCAAAGGTTCATGGAACTGTTGTGCTCATAAATTGTTAAGCAGCTCTGCTACACTCTTCTTGAAAGAAATATGCTGGGATCCATAGCTTTAGTAATTTGCTGAGGGTTTAATGTTTTTCCTTTTTCTTTCCAAATGCATATAGGACATTTGGCCTCCATCAGAAACAGAACCATAAGTAACATCTGCTTCTTAATTAGGAGAGAACAGTGAGGAGGCTTGTGTATATTTTTGGCACCAACTAACTCCACAGAATAGTAATATCACATTGGTATGTGCAGGTGACAGAATCATCTACAGGGTTATTTTGACATGCAGAAGATACCAGGTTTCATTGTTAAATATTTTAATGTCAGCAGGGCTTTAAGTCCCTATTGGAAATTGAGGAGAAAAAGCTTGTGATGGGATCCTGAGTCAGCCAGGATCCAAGAAAATGCAGATCTTGCTTGAAGGTTAGGCTTAGTCAGGGACTTTATGAATTGTACCAGTCCCTTCTCATCTCTAGGAAGCTCTTGCTCTCCTGTCTGAGGTTTGGTTGCCAGATCATCACAAACTTCTCAAGGCTGTCTCTTGCCTGCCACATCTTCCTTTCTCCCAAAGTGTCTTTCTCTGAGCAGAGTCAGTGGCAGCCCAAGCAAAGGGGCCTCAGAAGTAAAGCCAGTGGAAATGTGGAGCCTCCCCCCTAGGGCTTCGACCTTTGGCACAAGAAACTATTGTCAACAAACAAACAAACAAAAACAAAACAAAACAAACCACACAAGAACAAAACAAACAAACAAAAAAACCCAACAACAACAAAAAGGAAAAACGAAAATATCTCTCTTACAGGATTGCTGCCTTTTTCCTGTTCTAAAAAGACCTATTATTGCTCCATCTCCTGAGTGGATGTCTGACATAACAAATAGAAAAAAGTATTTGTGTAAAACAGCTGTACATGAAGGGATGTTCTCTGCTAATCTCTGCAGTAAAAAAAAAAAAAACAAACCTTATAAAGTACATACAAAATGAGAAGTAAAGATTAATGTGACATGCCAAAGACTCATCAAAATAGAGATGAGTACCTCAGGCTCTGAAAGTTCTGTCCAGAAGGTCTGTTCCATTAAGAGAAATAGGAACATTGCACGCTTCAATTTGTGTGCAAATTTAATTACAGCAGACGCACAGGCTGGGCCCCACAAACTGCTGGCATCTCACTTGTCAGAACGGGTGATTTTACTCTGAGTTATCTTTGTTTGGGAAGCATCAACTACTGGAATGATCATGGCACTGAAATCCTGGTGCTTTTCCCAGAAACCTTAAAAACGTGTCTCTTAAAAATTCCCCTCAAAGTACTTGTTCAAAATACAGTCAACTTTTGCCAGTTGGTTCATTATTTTTTCATGGGAGATTAGGCTAGGACAGGCATTGATGAGGAACCTGCCTCTCTACACCCAAGATCTTACCCTAGAAATGTCCATTCTGATAGATTTTGGGAAAAGGCTATTTTTCATAACTCATATGCACACAACTCTTGCTGCTGGCTGTGCACCACCAGTTTTACAGCCCATGTGAGCAGCAGCTCCCAGCTGTTCAGCATCCCTGCAGGTGTCAATAGCATCACACACTTTTATTTGTTGTTGCTGTGTTGCTGCCATCTCCATGGACCAAGCTGTTCATTGCTCATGAACGATTCCTTCATCTGGGCACATGTGTTGTTTCCTTTATCTCAGAGTCCTTCAAAACACCAATTCCCCATTTTCTGTCTTACTAAGTTTTTATAGGCCAGTACCTTTCAGGAAGACAGCAGAAGTTGGTGAGACCCCGTGAGGATTCTGGGATGGTTATTCACATACTTAAGAGCCATCAGAATCATCTCATTTCTACCCAGCTTCTAAATATAATTTCACAGTTTTTCCTGCTTCTCAGTACTTCTACCTGCCTTGTTGTTTGGAAGAAAATATGCATCTTGTCACACCAGGGAAAACAACAAATGAATCTTGCAAGAAGAAAATCTTCTGGGATGAGGCATGAAAATCACAAGGATTTTTTCCCCTTTTTTCCTAATTATACCTCTCTCACTTTTGCTTCCTGCTTTGTGTCAGCTTATCAAAAGTACAGAGTAGGTGAGGGGACTTAGCTGATCTTGCTGCTCACTTATTCAGGGTCATGACAGTGTGGATAAAGCAAACTACAATGTTTATCCTAGAAATGGCCCAAGTGCTGCATGTTCATTGGAACATCTGTGAGTTTGGCTTGATGACAAGTCCCAGAGCAACACAAGAAACCCAACGCTTTACTCCTGCAGCTTAGTAGTGCTGA
The DNA here is from genome assembly GCA_013400775.1 of Chaetops frenatus. Lineage (NCBI taxonomy): Eukaryota > Metazoa > Chordata > Aves > Passeriformes > Picathartidae > Chaetops > Chaetops frenatus. The sequence continues at coordinate 55,008 of VZTR01012293.1, forward strand.
TGTGTGTTTAATCAAATTAATGGTAAGAGGAATAAGACTTAATAGAAAATATCAAAAAAACAAATGGAAATCTAAAATACAAAACTGAATTTCCATTATGAAAGTTAGCATGCAAGTTGAATAACAGAAAAAAGAGAAATTATAGGCTTGCTTTCTGATCTTTTGAGCTAAACTGAATAAAGAAAATAGAACAGATTGTGTGATCTTGGAGCTTAAATACCATTCTGCTGGCTTTGTAGTGTTTACAAAATCAGAGGTGGGAGATCAACACCTCTGTACTTTGGGACATGCAACACAGTGTTGCACTGAGGAAAAGGTTTGATTTATTACAGTGAATATGATTCATTATTTAACAGCCTAGAGATGTATATGTGTTTCTGAGGCTTAATAACTTCAGCAGCATTTCTCCATTACATGTGGAATATAATGCAGGACTGGTAAGCATTATAAAGATTGCTCCAAGGTGGAATTGTTAGAGGTAATACCTTTCTTTGAGTCACATAGTTTATCCATTCCTGGTTAGGTGCACACTGAGAACTATTGTGATTTTTCCATACCAAATTATAATTGATTCTGCTTTGCCTATAACTATTTAATTCTTTAAAATCTGTATGTAGATTTTTTTACTTAAATGAGCACACTGTGAAGGAGAAAGGTATTCACAGAAGCATTCAAAGCAGTTGACCATTGCTTTGTTCTGTTTTTATAAGTACAAAATCTGTCATAAGTCACATGTGAGATGAAGGCACAGCCCCGGAACCCAGCAACTGCTTAAGCTGAAACTTTATTTCAGAGATTCTTGCTCTTCTACCTTACAGTTTCACCCATATAAATCATTTACAGCCTGGTTTCAGTAACAATGAGCATCCAGAAATCCAGTCACTGCCAGTGGGAGTTGCAAGTATTCCGAATATTTGATGATACTCACCCTCTGTCTCTGTTTTTCCCATGTGGAATGGAGACAGCAGCTTCTTCAGAGGGTTGCCATGAGAGTAGTTAGTTGGGAGCTGTAAAAGATGCTGAGGAGCAATATGGCTGAGCAGTGTTACAGCACCATTTTCATGTTTAATCATTTCAGCAAAATCACCTCTTGTTTTTCAAAATACTTACAGAATACGAAGCGTGAAAAACAACTCTGCAGATTTGGTTACAGTGCTTGGAAAAATCATTATTGGTCAGTGTAGCTCCAACAAATGCTTTATAGGCTTTTAGGGAATTGTGAAGACAATTGAGCAACAATACAAAAACAAGATTGTTTATCTGGCTCAAGGTTTTTGTATGGTGCATTTGCTGTGATTATCATGAATCTAAAGAAAGCAGTTTCAACACTGAGCTTTTCAACCCTCGAATGCCAAAATAAACAAAATTATTTAAGTGTGCTCATGCTTATTTTTGCTATATATTTTTAATGAAGCAGCAATTGCCCATATTCCACTGCTGAAAATCTTATACAACTGAAAGATTTTGAAGCACTAAAAAAGATCAAACGTGCAATAAAATGCCATGGCATTAGTCCATGGAAACACCGTGTATATTGCAAAAAAAGCAATAAACATGAAAATAAATTACTCCATTGCTTTCATTAACTCCTTTGTGATTGGGAGTGGAGGGCATGACTTTTTGTTTTTTAAATTAGGCTGTTCTGCCACAAGTGCAGCCTAATCTACCTTTCATTGGTTGGAAGAATACATGCCCCAGAGATATTGGTGCTGTAGTCATGGGGAGAGTCTCAGAGAGTATTCCAGAAGGTGTGGAAGTTTAAGGAGCATCCATGACTGATCTCTATCGATTTCCAAGAGCACCTTCTTAAGGCTGTAATTAGTCAGCTCTCTGGTACCTGGAATAAATCAAGTGGTGTTCTGGAAATTGCTGATAAGGGATGGTGGCTTCTTTTCAGTGGTTTTTTTTTTTTTGGTGGCGTTAAATCACTGGACACTGAGTTTACCTGAAGGTTTTTCATCTTGGTACAGCTGGTTTACTGGGTGAAAGTAGGATCCCCATCCTCAGAAAGACTCAAGTTCTTCGTTCAGTTCTTTCACTGGGTTTTCACTGGTTGTTGGGAATTCTTGAGAATGATCACCAGGCTGCTCTAGAAGTTTTCCAGTCTACACCAAAAACAAGCAACTAAGGAATGCATTTGATATAAAATACACCCTCCTGTGCTGTGAGTGTGAAAATAACTATTGTCTTGATTAGCATTCTGGGTTGGTTTCTTTTCAAGTGATACGGATTTTGAAGATAAGGTTGAAGTTTAGCACTTTACACAAAAGACCTTAACAAAAAGAAATCAAAACCATGCATTATTATTCCATAACTTCATTAAAATCAAAACCAGTTTGCTTTAATTTCCTTAAGTACACAAGGTCATAATCCAGAAATCAAGTGGGAGCAAAAGGGTAGGTTGTTAACTATCTATAGACTGAGGAGAAAAATGCATTTTCCTAAAATGTCATTAAGTTCTGCTGAATGTTTTTAATTTTTTCTGCCTTCCCCCATGTTATTACCTAGAAGAGTTTGCCTTCAGATGCTGCAGGCACAGCTGTGCTAGAGCTGCCTGTTGCAATGTATTTCTTTATTTGTCCACCAGAGCTTCGGAAATCCATTTCCTATGTGCATATTCATATATGCATATGTTCATTTTTCAAGATATAAATGTAACTCAGATGATAGAAAAAGAAGAAACTGACAATGCAAATGATTGGGTAGCACAAAAAAAAACACTTCTGCAGAAGTTGCACCCATATATTATGCAAGTTTCCATGTAAGCATGACTGCCATGCACCTGTGCCTGAAGGCAGTTTAGCCAGGTTTGCTATAAGTGAATGCTAAAAATTATTAAAATTGCTGTCTCTCAATGAATTTGGGGTTTAAGAAGCTTTGCCATTTGATGATCTACCTCTTGCAAATTAAAATTTTTAAATTAAAATTTTTAAATTAAAATTTTTAAAAACCTCCTTGTTTTCTAAGATTTTGAGCTACGTAGATTTTTGTGTGTGTGTGTGAAATAAACATGCTGGACTTCTTTGTAGAGACACTCTAAAAAGTCAGTTTTCAGCTGCTTTGATGAAGCTTTGTGGTGAACTTAGGAAGGTAATGCAAAAGTTACAACTGCTTAGAGTGTGTCATTATAAAACCTCAGCAGGTCTAGCACCAGTTGGAAGTTTGATGTCAGAGAATAGTGAGAGACTCACAGAACGGTTTGGGTTGGAAGAGACCTTAATTATCTTGTGGTTTCAACCTCCTCTGCCATGGACAGGGACACCTTCCACTATTCCAGGTTGCTCCAAGCCCCTGGCCTTGATATCCTATATCTAAGCACTACTTCATCAAAATGTTTCCTTCTGATGATGTCTTACTGTAATATGTCATGGAAGGGACGACTAATACATTATATGATAAAGTAAAATATCCCCTGAGCAAGGTGCAGGAATGATAAATTATGTTAATATATTATTCCCATTATATTATCATCAGTCAGCTGATGATTTAGTGTGATGCACCATCAGAAAAACTCAAATTGTTATGCCATCTGGGGATTACAAGGTATAAATTCACCTGACTCACAGAACAAAAGGTATTCCAGTGCCACAATTCACAAACAGCCGAAATTAAAGTATATCAAGAAATAGGCAGAAGTACAGAACTCTAGGAAGGGCAATACTAAGAAATATCACTGCTGTAAAGGCCAGAAGCAGATCCTCAGTGTCTGTCAGCCAACATTGCACCAGTATAAACACCAGTATACAAAACGGGCCTTGCCACTGGTGTGACTGGAGCTGCCATCAGACTCATCAGTCAGGGCTTTGCTCTGCTGAGTTGCTGATGAGAGTGAGGTAGAAACCAGCTTGATGTTCAGTGCCCTTTGCTCAGGCAGCTGGCACAGATCTGGGTGAGTGTGGGTATCTGCAGGAAGGCTTGACCACATTCCTGTGCCAAACTATTCATCATCCAACAGATGGTTATCTGATTATTCAACAATTTGCATACTGCCACGCTGCAGTGATCTATGGACAGTGCCACTGTGTCACTACACCAGATAGAAACATCAGAGAAGCTTTGTTGTGAAGCAGCTCTAGATTGGGCTGAAAACTCTTGTGTGTTCATTTCTCTGACTTTTTTTGGTGATAGATTTCATCTGTGTTTGTGCAGTTACAGTCTGACCACGCTGCATTGCACCTTCTGCTGGACTCCATGGTCCTTGTGTATCCCTTCCAGCTCAGAAAATTCTGTAAATCTGTGGGATACCTTCCAGCATCAGAGGAGAAGGGAAAATTTATTTATTTTAATGAAGCCCTGTTTATCCCTATACCTGTCTCCCCAGTAGCCCAAATATTTGCCAGCTGGGCAACTTGTGTTGTGCCTGAAGTTGTGCAACCTGATGGGCCACTGAGCTGCTGCCTGGCCCAGAAGTACAGCAGCCTCTTGAGCTCTTTCATCAGGAGAAACACTGGGATCTCTCTGCTTTGCTTGGTGCTGGATTTCATTAAATACATGGGGAATGGGCAAGGGATGAGCTGCAGAGTTTTAGAGGCCCAGTGGTCCCTGAGATCTCTGCAGAGAACTGGCAGACACAGGACAGTGGGAGACCTGCATTTCCTAAAGTGACAGCTAGTGAGGAGGTGACAGTGCCAGAAGGGACACAAGATACCATGTTTAGCTGATTGCACTGAGCCTTTGATGTCTTTCCTGTCCTGCCTTCCCACCATCCCTGCTTTTGAAATTGCCAGGGGTTCTGAGCCCCCAGCTGGGCTTGATGGCAGACAGATGTGCTGGGGGTCCAGCTGTGGCTCCTGCACTTCCTTCCTTTGGAAATCCAGCAGGGTGGCACTGGGAGCATTTTGGCCTATTGTGGGAGAAATGGCTGTTACCGTCCTCTCCTCTGCTGAGCCACACTTCCCACCCTGCCCTTGGCAAGCCAGTCCTTGTCTTTGTCCCTCTGTCTCCAGATGGGCAGGCAGGACACAGTGCTCAGTGTCTGACACCTCCCTGTCCCTGTCCCTGTCATGCTTATTGACCCATAGCCCTGGACTCAGCTGCTTTGCCTTCATAATCAGCAGTTCTCTCATCTCCCTTTCAATATATAAAGCAAATTTTTATGCAGTATGGGCTGATTTAGACATGAAACTTGCATGATTCCCAACAGTCTGGGAATATTTTTATTCCTTTTTTTTTCCCTAAGTGCAATTATTTATTGCTGATGAAAGATATGGTACTAAAATCATTACAAGATAGTGTCATGTCTCTGTGGAGCAAATATAAGACCTCCATGTGCTCACCCAGGAATAAGCACCCCCTCTCTCAGGGCAGTACTTTTATAGATTCTTCTCCTTAGTTCCCAGTGCTTTCTCCTTTGCTGAAATTTTCTAGCAGCAGAACTGTTTATTTCCTTTTGTCAAAAGGTTTGGTCACAAAGGATATTCATAAACATGTATAGGGATGTAGGAATGCAGTCATAGAATCAACAACAAAAACAAAATGTCTTGTGATCCTTCAGATACCCATCTACAGTTATACTATTTCACATCAAAGAGCACCTCGCTTCAGATTACTTCCTTTAAAATTAACTTTTTAATTTTAACATTTCTTTTCCCCCAAAATGCTGTTGACATGTGCATCATTGACTTTTTTCCAGTGACTCTGTTAAATGTATGTTTGTATTTTACCTGCAAACAAACTGAGATGATGAGAAGTGGGTGATGGCCTAACAGAGACAGCTGCAATGCTTGTGAGCTCAGAAGTGTGAATCCAAAAGGCAAACAAGCAGGAGATTCCAAGGAGGAATTCCAGATTCTCTGTAATAAGAGGGCACATGCTGATGCATTCTCAGTTTGGGTTATTGAGCTTTCAGCAGTCTGTGGCTCAAAGACTCCTATAAATCAGAGGCAGGTGTTATATGTAATACCCTTCACAAATATTTCTCCTGTAAGTTTACCTAGTTGCTTTTGGAAAGGTTTGAATTTTTAGTCTGTGACATCCTGTAGCAATGTGTCTTTTAAAAAAATGGTTTTGTTAATGGTTGTAATCTGCTGCTTGCCACTTAGGTTTGAAGTACCTTGGATCTATTATCTTAATCTATTATCTGATCCATTAAATTCAGAGGTTTATAGACCATTCTTCCTTTCTTTTATTCTGCACCTTTGATCACCTGTCTGTTAGTTTCAACGTGTCCTTTTGGAATGAGGGATCAAGACTGTGATCACTTAAGCAATATGCAGGAATATCTTAGGTTTCAACAGTGCTGTGCTTCCTCCTTTTCCTGATTATTTTTATAATTTCATTCCATTTTTCCCTTTACTCTGCTTTTGTGCAAGGGGTTGATACTGTTATAGAGCCAACTCTGTGCTATAACCACATGATCAGTCTTGAACAGTGACAGCTTAGGACAGTTGTGTTATTTGTTAGGTAAAGTCAGGAGCATTTGATTCTGTGTGCATCACTATGACACTGAATTTTGTGATGTTTTATCAGTTTGCAATTCAACATCATAAGGATCTTCAGCAAATTTTTGTGGTAAATCCTCATCATCTTTACTACCATGAATACCTTTGGATTTCTAGTACAATTTTATGTATTCTAACTTCAGCCTGTATTATAGATTCTACATACACTGCCAGCAGGACACGAGCATTGCTCTCTGGGGGATGCCACTCTAACAAATGACCTTTTCTTTCTGAATGTTTGTTTCTCATCTTTTGACCAGCTACTTATCCATGAATTGACTGAAACTTAAATAACCAGCAAACTCCTTCGGGATAAAATGAGAAGTGACCTCACAAAAATGTGAACAGAAAATTTAATTCATCAGTTACTAAGATATTCATTCTCCTCTGCACTTCTTGATGCAGCTGGGATGGAAACTAAAGCAGTGATACTTGCAGAGTGGCTCAGCCTCATCATAATTCTGATCACCATCCATGTGTGGCACTGCAACTCTCAGAAGAAAAGCCTAATTTTTGTGGTGTTTCCAACTTGTTTCAGGAATTAATTTTGAAGAAGCCTTAGGTAAATAAAATCTCATGTACCCCAGAGCAAGCTGTATATGAATTCAGTATCTAGGTGCCTGCATTATTTCTAGAACAGCATCCCAAATAACAGAATATGAAATTGTTTACTGGAAACAGTACTATAACCTACATAGTGTTAATTTTACATTTAATTCTATTTCAGTTTGTTCTCACTTTCCAAGTTCCTAAATGCTTCTGGTTTTAGTGGTTTGGGGTTGTTTTTTTTTTTGCCACTTCAAATTGTATGGTGTGGAAGGAATTATGGCAGGGGTTCAGGGGCAAGCCAGAGGAATGAATGATCTGGGCACTGTGGCAGCACAGAGAGAGGCCACTTGAATCCTGAAACTTGGGAAGTGTTTATGTGCATGTCAGCTGGATATGAGTGTGGAAATCACTAGCTGTGAAATCATTAATGATGGATAATAACATCCAGTGTTCAAGCAGTGCATGGGAACAGTCTATTTTTTGATCCAATAATAAATACTTCATGAAGCCCTGGGCAAGCCAGGGGCATAATTTCAGAGATGAGCCTTCCCTGATGCTTTTAAGAAAAGGTAGTGCCTGGTAAGTTCTTTTTTTTTCAACATAAATTGCTTGAGTTTAGAGAAATATTTGTATTTGGTAACTCAGTTCTGCTGGAAGGATGGACCACGTAGCAAATTCCTTTGTTGCACAGTTGTGCAACGTAAGGCATCCTTCAAATAAGCATCTCAGAAGAAAAAAAATCCTTTTCACCTTTTCCATTGACTTTGGTAGGACTCCTTGTGTAAGCAAAGTGGATGGGCTGGATGTGCAGATTGAAGGACTCTGGAGGAGTAACTCTCAAGAAATTGGTTACGGCTGTAATGTGAGCTGCGCTGACACAGCTGGCAGATAGCTTAAAATTGATGCTCTTGAAAAGAGATAGATCTTTGCCAGAAATATTAGTTTCAAGGAAAAATGACATTTTTTCCTATCATTAGTGTCAAATAGTGCTATAGTTTCTAAACTGGATTTGGTAGAGATGCATGCTCCCGATATTTAATTTCAGAAGAGGAAAGGGTTTCTCTGTGATTGAGAGCCAAGCACACAATACTGTAAAATGCATTCTTAATCCTAAAGAAATGTGAAGTCCCACTCTCTAAAACAGTAAGAGAGTCCTTGGCCCAACCAGTCTCATCATTATCTTTCAAAAGACCAGTCTCAAAGAGGTTTTACAAAATACTTGTGTTTATCTCTCTTTGTACACTTGACTGGTTCTCACCAGGGCTCTGAGGACACCACCAGGCCTTACTAACCTGCCTGGCCTGGAATTCATTTAAAAACTAAACAAATATTTTAAAACTAATTTTTCTGGAAAAAATCCATCTATTTTGAGTGAGCACTTTGTAGATAAAGGCATCCTGTCTAACAAAAAAAAAAGATGTATAATCCAGTTAGTTATACAAACAAGAGGCAATGGTTTCAGCCACTTGTACTCGGGAGTTTGCTGTGTCTTTGTCATGGTAAGAAGTTCCTTAAACTGCCCTGTCAAGAAAATACAAAGGCAGGATAGATGTCAATGGTCAAATATAATCACTTCCATTTCACTTCTGTGGTTTTTGAGGGTCAGAACTATGCATTTTTATCAGCCTTCATATGATCTCTCAGGCCCAGGTAGGATCGGTGCCTCAGAGCAGGGAAGGGGCTGCAATCTCAAGGGCTTTGTTTCAAAGGAAATGAATGATGCTGCCTCTCCTAATGAGAGTCTCCACTGTATTAGAGAGTGTTCCTGATTTCATAATTATTTGAAGTTTAGAAAAGTAATATTTTAATTCTTTAATTTTCAAGTGAAAAGGTGATGGGGTAGGATAAATCTGCCTTGCTGGAGGTTTGCATGTATGTGTAGCAATACTCCATTCATCCAACTGATGGCCTTTAGGAAGACAGTGTTGGTGTGGAGTATTTTGGAGAAGCACCCTGGTACACCTCTGATATTAATGCTGGTTAATGTGAAGTGTTCCTGATGTTCTGTGCTCAGGCATTTTATCTTGGCTGCTTTACTTCCCAGCCAATGTCTTTAGTGCTGATGCCTTCCATCCATCAAGAGCTTTCCCTCTTTTGGAAGACACAAATAGATGTGCAGTGTAGGGGTTAACAGCCACTAAAATTAACATATTCTCAAAGCCATAAATAACTTGTTCTGAAAATTTGAATAGCTAACTTAGGGGGAAAAATCAAGTTCCATATATTTAACTTCAGCATTGTTAATCAGGACATTTGAAAGAAAATTAATATTTTCCCAGAGATTAAAAGCAAATTCAGTCTTTTTGAAAATCACGGGGGTTTATTCATTTTGATTCTGAGGGAAATGAGACTGGTAGAACTGACTGGAATTGGGCATAATGAGCACAAATTCTGAAATGCTTTTTCAGAGCAGTTTTGTTATCTTGCCATGTAGTTCCTCTGATATTTCAATAGACACTTTTCTATAGGCACAACAGAAGACTGGTGATGGTACTGAATAGTTCTAAATTATGATTTGAGGATGTTAAATTCTGACTACTTTTAGTTTTGCACATGAAAAATTTGAGCATCAAATGAAAGCATCACTCCAGTAAAGTGGCAGAATGTTTTTGTAGAGAATGATGAATTATATCCAGTATTTAAAACTAATCTCTTCCATTACTTTTGTCTCTCTTGACTCTGAAGTTCTTTTTTTTTCTTCCCTGTTTCTGTCATTGGGGTAGAGGAAAAGACAAGGTACTCTGCTTGTGTCTAGGAAGATGATTGCCCCATTCAGGGACATTGCACATGAAGTGGCAGATGCACAGGAATTCCTGTGCCAGATCACACTCATGGTGCACACAGTTCAGCACCTTTTCTTGTGGAATGAGACAGTTCTAGATACCTGTGCATCTGGATCTGATGGGTTTGCACCTCAGCATTTAGGAGAACTGCACCCAGCACTATGGCAGTCCCTCTCAAGTATCTGTCATTCCAGGAAAATACAGAATTGGTCTGCTGGAGTTTGGAAATATGGTTAGATTTATAACTAAAGGAACTGTTAATGCCTCCTGGTTTTAAAGAGATGTCTAACATGTAAAATTACCAAAAAAAAATAAAAAAAATCAAACCAGAGAAGGCAAAGACACAGCCACACAAGACATCATAAGCACTTTTTGCTGGTGTGAGCTCAAAGAAGAGATGGCATTTTGTGAAGACTGTGTCTCTTTCATGCATGTCCTGAGGTAGAGAATGAGGTGTTCTGCACCATGGGGTTCCAGTCCTGCCTTTAAATGTGTGGCAAACTGTGCTGTTGCCAGTTCTGCAGGGAAAGGCAGCGTGTGTGTAGGTGTGGCTGAGAGGGTAAATTTCATTTCAAGGGCTCATCTCTGAACAGTTCTACAAGCTAAGCAATGTGAGCCTAATATTATAATTCCACTGGGACTCTTGATGCTGCGTGGTAAAATTGCTTATTAAATTACAATCACAAAAAAAATCAGGAGATAGGCCCTGTTCAGCTGGCAGCATACAGGAAAAAAAGGCTGAATTCTAATTATTTGAACAGTGGAGTTAGTGTTATTTCACTGTGTGAAAATAAAATTAGGTTATCACTGATATCATTATTAATGTATGAGATGAAGCAGAAAAACAATTTGTTTCCTAACACCCATTCTGCCCTTCCTCCCCACCCCCCCTCCCAAAAAAAAACCCCAACCTAAAAGCAGAAAGGGCTTTCTAATGCAGGCAGCTCTGAGAGATTTCATTGCTATAGCAGCAAAATGTAGATGATTTATAAATTATCTTAATTTGAAGGTGAGGCGTTGTGTAAACAGTAAGTATTGCATTTATTATTTCCCCAGTTAGATTAAAATATAAAAAGGCATATCCAATATCAGTAACATTGTTTATTACTCTAATCAGAAATGAGAAATATGTTTTCAGCCACTCTAAACCTTATGTGTTCTTTTATTATGCATGAGCAACCATTCCTACTGTTCAGTCATACATGTTCCTTAACGTACTCACATTGCAATCTCCACCTTTTGATGGCTTTCAAATAAATAAAACAACTTCTTTGCACAAAAAGATATTCTGCAAGCATAATTAAGTATTGAAAAATTCATTTTCATGAATATAACAACTTCATGCATGAGATGAATCCATTGTAAAAATTTTAGGGGTTTTTAGAGCCAGCACAAAAGGATTTTATTTTACATTACAACTCTGAACACATCTGATGCCCTTTGATGTGAACTGCCTTGAATTTTGCTAAGATTCTGTTCTTCAGTCTCATTTTCACACTCAATGAGCCACTACTGTTTCAGTCCAGAAGGGATCAGTCAGTAAAGCTGTGTCATGAAAGTAGTTATAGACTCTGATCAGATTCTTTAAAACTCATTTTTATTTAGCCAGGAGTCACAAATCTAGCTGCAAATGCTGCTCAAGATGTGCACTCCCTTTTGAGTATAATTTGGGAATACAAAATCAGATTTAAGAAAAGGATACAGTGTAAAGACAGTTTTCCTGTTAGTTATCCATACCATGTAAATATATATATTAAAAGTAAAATCTATATACATCCAAATGCCTTTGATTCACATGTATAGATTTGTGTTTTACCTACAAGTAGATACTTAATTATTAACATAAGAATTTTATTAAAATGCAAAAAATAATAAATCATTAATAAAACTCTGCAAAACAGGACTCTAACTGAGGATGGAATTACGTAACTTTAGTGATAAAATGTATAGAAATAGAGAACTAAACCTGATCCAGTATAAAGGACAAGGCCCATAACTCTGTGGTGTGAAAAGATACTTCTGAAGTACCTCCTGCAGTTAAACCCTAAACCTCTCTGTTTCTCAGAGGATGGATCCTTTTGGTTGGACATTCCAGTGTAAGGTGCATGTTTGTGGCACTGAATATCTGATTTCTCCCCTCCTTAGGAAGCCTGGCCTTGCATAGCCCATGAGAAGACCACTGAAATCAGACTGTGAGATCAAACACCAAGAGCTCTTACCCAATTTTCTTAGAAGGTATAAATTAATATTTCCTGGAGAAGAGATAAGAAATCAGCCTGGCCTTTCCTTGGAGAATATCCTGTTACAACTCTCTTTTGTCCCCCTATTTCTTCAGTCTCACACCCAAAAACCAGTTTTAATTGCTTCCCAAGTGGAACAGCTGTACCAGGAGGGGACCAAGAGCATCACACACTGCAGTGCCAGTGAGGGCAGGTGGCAGCAGCTGAGGCACGAAGTCTTTTGCATCTCTGATGTGCCAGAGGAGTCATCTGACCACCAGACTAATGGAGCAATAAAAGGCAGATAGTGGAGGTACTTGGGCAAAAATACCTTATTAGTGCTAAAATTAGTGAGTGATCTACCACACATGAGGAAACAAAGGCTTTGAAAAAGCAGCTGCAAAAAAAAGTCAAAATGTAAGAATGTAAAAAGGACATCTTGACCACTGTCATCCAACACAAATGTTAACCATGCCTTTTCCATCAGCAAGGAGAGCTTGGCTGTGTGGCACATCCCCACAGACACAGAGCCTGGATTTTGAACAATTTCTTGGCAGAACAGCTCCTCAACCAGCCAAAGTCAGGCCTCAACAAGTCACAGACAATTCTTTATACATTCAAAGCAAATTAACAGAGATTTACATACTTGTTTTTAACTGTGGCCTCTCTTCATTGCCAAACGGATGTTCTAGTTCATTTCCTCTTTTGTTTCAGTCAGAAATACAATTATAACACTGAGCAGATTCTGTTGCTGCTTGTTGAAAGCAACTACTGCTGAGTGAGCTCAGCTCCACTGACTGCCTCCTTCTACCATCTAGTGGTACCTTCACCATACTGCTTTTCTCTCTCCAAACAGTTCAGTGAGAATGATAATAAATGTGCAGTCTTGAAAATAAAAAAATACACTTTTGAAATGAGCAATCTGGAGAGGAAATACCTTTTTTTTTTCCCCTGAGATGGAAAAGTAGTTTTCACACAGAAACTATTTATGAGAGAATACAAGAGATTCAGTGGTGTAAAATACTAATGTCAGAGAAAAATTCTGCATCCTGTGGTCTTGTAAACAGTAAGTTAGGTTTTTTTGATGGATTTCTTACTTTTCTTTCTTGGTGGAAGAGCTTGGATTTTAAGTTGAAGGCTGTCAAATATCATAAGGAAATGCCTATTTAGAAACACACTTGGATTGTTTTCTACATGGATATTTAAAGGACACAACAAAAATTAAAAGATATCATCAAATATAATGCTTTGAAAGCATGTAGAACGCCTAAAGTTTCCTTCCTGATTATACAATTTTATTAAGAGCTTTCAGTGTTCCATTTTGCAGTAGATGTTTCTGATTCATTTAAGGAAAAGGCTTAAATGTCAATGAACTAGGAATTTAAGGCTTGGGATGTTTTCAATCAAAAGGCATGTTCTGATTATTTGTATGACTGAACAAACATTAATCATCTCAAATGCCTGCTGCTCTTTGAACTGGGTTGTTTTCACAGAGTCCAGGTATTGGTGAATTAAACTACATATGAAATTAATTTTTTTTCATATTCCATAAAAAAAGGCATATTTCTTCCTTTCCACTTGCAGCAAATTGACAAGGCAAATTGATGGAAGTCAGGACGTAGAATCTCAGAACCCGGGATTATTTTTTCCCTTCTCTTTTAAAACATGTTCCTCTGTATCCTGATCATATTGAGCAGTTTTGAACCCATTTTCCAGGGTGGGAAGATCCCCATCAGGTGGACGGCTCCCGAAGCCATCGCTTACCGCAAGTTCTCCTCGGCCAGCGACGCCTGGAGCTACGGAATTGTCATGTGGGAGGTGATGTCCTATGGAGAGAGGCCCTACTGGGAGATGTCCAACCAGGATGTGAGTACTGCCCAGCACTCACCTGCAACGTTTTCAAGTGTGCTTTAAAAGTTATTGCCACTCCCTGCCCTGCTTTTGCTGTCTCGTCTCCTTTCTAGGCTGGAATCTCAATTTTAAAAAACCCTGAATTTGTATAATTGAAAGCTTGTTCTAGAAAAAGAAATATGGGAAAGAGGAAATGGGGAAGGGGGGGGGGTGGATTTCTCTACCACAATTTAAGCTTTCACAAATTCTCTTGTTTGATGGATCCCTGTGACAGCTCAAACTGGTACACTGAGTCTTCACACCAGCCATCAAGCTCTGTGTCAAAATGTAGGAATACCAGCCAAGCCACCTTAACCTCTCTCATATATGTGCCTAGAATATTCCTGCCTTGGTTCTGAAGAATTGACAAGACTTTTCCAGATGGCTGTTTTTACATTGTTGCTAAGTTATTCAGCTCTTCAAGTCTGGTTGCTTGTTAAGGCTGATCGGTCATTTGGGGATAAGGATCTGAGAGAGATTTTAATTTAAAAAAAATAATCTCACTGTTTCTGGAAGAAAAGGAAAAAAAAACAACCAAACCCATCAGAAATGAAAAAAAGACTATCACAAACATCTCCATTTAGAATATATTAAATAATCAGCTACAACATGAAGATAGCAACATTTAATTACTCCTACACGCAAAATAAAAGTGTATGTTAATACAAAATAATCCTACAGGCCTTAATGATGCCAATTCCTGGGGACTTGCCCTGCAGTTCAGCAATTCCCAGCACAAAGGACTCCTTTTCTCCTACCCACAGACTTTCAGTGCCAGATATGAGCACTGAGCACCTGTGACCTTCTTCATACATTTAGTGACTTCAAGTGTCATTGGGAAATTACAAGTTATTAGGTATAATGTAAAGCTTATTTTTCTGGATATTGGGATGGTTCTTTCAGTACAATAAATTGCCCTAAATTCACATGATCTTGTTTTTCAAAAATAAGAGGACTTTCAAAGGTTAGTGGTACTGTACAGATGGCAGGAAAAAACAGCAGAGAGGGACGTGCACTTATCAGATTCATAAAAGACACAGGATGCAAACAACAGTTACTAAGGTCTTGCATAGGCAGAGGTTCTGCTACATCAGAATGTCTGCTAACATTATCATTAAAACACGTGCTGAGTTTTATCATCATAAAACTCTTCTCTAGATAGCAATTAAAATATTTCTTGAATTGGGTGAGTTTTGGTAGATCACCAAAAGTTTTCCAAGTATAAATTCTGCAGAGCCAGGTTGGGTTTTGGAGTTTGGTTTTTTCCCATTCCATCTTGCCATTTGCTTTTCTAATTATACAACTTTGGGAAATGAACTCACATTTTTACACCGTGGCTAAGTAAGTGATAAAGGCAGCTGATGTGAGAAGTTTTAGACTGGTACCTGCCACTAAATAAACCCAGTGTTCAGAACTACAGCTGCTCACAGGTATCCAGAATAACTCAATGCCTCTGGAAATCCAGCATTCTCTATTCCTACGTTTCAGCAAGGACTTGGAAGCTGAACTTAAGGAAGTTGAAAAATGCTTCTCATAAAATCAATATTGTACATGGCATAATGCAGAGGCTTAAAAATGTTGCTCAGTTTGAGAAATGCTCTTGTTTAAGTAAACAACCATTTTATTATTGTGGTAAGTCACTTCCAAACTGTGTTGGTGCTGATTAATGCACTTCTTAGATGTGTGGCAGGCACCAGAGGTGTCCATTAATTAGGGCTGCTGCACATTCTGTTGTGTCTTATTGCTTAATTAATAAACATTAGCCAAGATATTGAACTTTCCAAGAAAACTAGTGTACTGATGAACAGATTGTGCTAAGAGCCTGGCTTGCTAATGCTCATGTGAGGGAAGGAAGATTTATATTCCATGCATTTGGTTTGTAGAACAGCTGTGAGTGAAGTCTACTGGGACACCTGTTAGAGGCCACTGTATAAATTAGTGAATGTTGCAGAGCTACAGCATTCAAAAAGAAGAGGAGAAGAAATGAAAAGAATATTTAATGGGTTGTAATTGGTATGCAAGGAAACTACTGTAGCAAACAGAATAAAACTCCTTACACTCCTGAAAGTTTCTTTAATAGTGAAAAAAACCCAACAAACTTATCCTAATATAGTTCCTTCAACCCACAGATATCAAAACACTTGGCAGGCGCCTGGGATTGGCTCTGTACCATGAGGCAGGAGCAGCTGCCTCTCCCTCCTGGTAGATTTTTCAGATGTCAGGAGGACACAGGAACAATGTCCCTCTGGACTCTCTTCTGTCTCAGTCTCATTAAAAAAGCTGTCAGTTAACTTTTGAAAGCAAGAATCTCTGTTACTATTAATAATGGAACTATCAGGAAGATTACAACTTCATTTTCAGATGGTATTTTTGCCAATTGCTAATTATTTTGAAATTAAACATGTATAAATTTTGTGTAGAACTCCATAAAATACTGTTCAGACAATCATAACCAATATTCAATTCAATATTCAACTGTTAATATTCAAACTTCACAGCTATGTCTAACATCAAACAAGCTGTTGCTGTATCCTTCCTGTAGATGCAGATTTCATGATTAATGTGGTGCTTTGTCAGCCTTAAATTGACAAGGGAAGAAGGCATTTGAAAAGAGTTAACATGTATAATCTTAAAATGGCTTATAATATATAATTTTATATTACAAAGGAAAATTTAATAGTTCTTCCCTTTTAGGTACATGGATATCTGATTTCTCTGAACAGAGAGAGATGGGTGCTATGCACATGGCAGAGTAAGAGCTAAAATAAATATATCAACAAAAAAGGAACTAAAAAGGTCTAATTCTTCCTTTGAGACCTGATTCCCATTGCAGTGTTAGACACTTATCACATCTTTACTCTTGCTTCTTAGGCTCTAAAAATAATACTTGCCTCACAAGGGATACTAATGAGGCAATATTTCCAGTTTATTTTTAAAATGTACTGGTATTAATGAGAAATTATAATTATCCCAGTGCCAGCTGGCATTTCTCTTCATACTGAAATGTTCCTTTTGAACAAGAGAGGAAACAAAATGCACTATGACTTCATTTTCAGAGATATGTTAAAATAAAGTGTGGCAGAGAAAATACGTCTGGAAAATTATGGTTGCTTTAGGGTTTTTCCTGAATAAATTACTTCAGCAAAACCTCATCAGCCCTCTATTGTTGTGTTGAGCAAATGCTATATGTCTCATAAAAGTAGAGCAGCTTTCCTGCTGCCTTAAAAACAAAATACATTTCATAAATTCATCATTTGTAACAGGCACAGTTAAATGTAAAAATTACAGTATCTGCATTTCTGGGCTGCTAAGCATGGCCTCTTCAGTGGCCAGTACCATCTAAGTTCTGCCCCTCACAGTCAGGAGTGTTCTAGGAACCCACTTCTGACAAACTGCCTGAGATACATTAATAATAAATGTAATAACAAATGTGAATACAATTCCATGCACGTGGGGTTGAGTTTGGCCCATCTTGAGCCTGCAGGGGAATTTGTGTCATTGGGAGGCAGGATTCTGAAGGAAATACTTCTCTGGCAATGTGATGATGGCATTTTTCCCTGTAAGAGCAGGATTTACATTACAGGACCAAGTCACCTGTGTTTATAAAACACAAACAAGCAGCTGTGAGCAGCTACAGAAGCCTTGTCCCATTTCCTGCCATGTCATCAAGGGGAGCTCAGGTCCTAACACAGCTTCATTACTCTTATTTTATTTACATAATACTTGCAGCATAAGCAATAGGTATTGCTGAGCAGAGCCAGCATTAATTCAGAATTCAAATAGAGAACAAGGATATATTCCAGGATAATAAGATTGAATATATTGAAGCCAGAGCTGGTGCTGTAAAACATTGATTTGCTGTAAACAGTTTAATGTAGCCCCTTCCAGCTGCAGTAATGTCTGCAGCATGTACATACATTTGTATGAAAATGATTAATGTCTCCCTGCAGCACAGTGGGTATCAGTGCAGCAGGTATGTTCCTCCTAAGTGCTCTGTGTGGCTATAAATACTGTGTACAATCATTTGTACATTAGGAAACGTTTAGCACTGACTGGGTTTTTTATGTGGGAGGGTTATGCATGTGTGGTAAGGTTGGTGTTTTTCCTAGCTTCGTTTTTGATCAGTCACTGATCAGCTTTGCATTCCTTTTTACACCAAAAAAATCCTGACTGATTGTAGCATCAGTCCTGACTAGTGTAATTTGTAGCATCATCCCCTCCACTGTCATCTCTCACTGCAGAACCTCCTGACCTTTCCTTGTGTTTTTTAAATCTTACATGGGATGAATCCACGTGAGGTTTTATGAATCTGTGAAGCTTTCCATGGACCTTACCTACTTCTGCTAACTCCTATCATGCCAGGCTGCTGCTCTTCTTTTCAAACAATGATTTTTGCTACCTGTGTTACTAAAAATAAGCTTTTCTTCAATTCTGATAAACTGTAAGTTTTCATAGATGTGATTTACCTGTGGCAGCAGACCTGCTTCTTTCCAAATCCTTACCAAACACAGTGTTTGCTAAATCTGAAAGTCTCNGAAAAATAAGCTTTTCTTTAATTCTGATAAACTGTAATTTTTCATAGATGTTCTGTGTTTGCTAAATCTGAAAGTCTCTCTCACTTCCGGTTAATAACATACTTTTATTAATTTTTGTTTAGTCATAAACATCTCAAACATCCAGGTTTCTGAGGGTACCTCCAAAATAACTGTGCTGTAACTTTGTGTGGAGGACATTGCCAGAATTAATCATATTCTAAGGATCATCAGAAACATGTGAACACCAAGTAAATTTGTCAGGGGCCACAATGTGCATTTGTAGTTCTTGTTTGTCACACACAGACTCTTTGTCAGAGTTCAAATATTAGAGCATGGTGGGATGCAGTGGCCACACCAGGTGAGCTTGTGGTCCCTGAAGTGGTTGAAAATGATGATGATATTGGTGAGTATTCCCCTCCTGCTTTCTTAGCTGTTTGAAGAGGATGACCAGAGAGCTGAAAAAAGTTCCTTCTGTGTTTCATATGCCTGCAAAATATTTAATGTCTCCTTTGGTCACACCTTTGCCAGACCTGATTCCCCAAGTGAAGCCCCAGCAATGCATAAAGTGAGGGTGGCTGTGCCATTAATAATTTATCATCCCTGTTAGTGCCACACTGTCCTTTCAGCATTGAACCCCAATTCCCAGTACTCATACACACTGTATTTCTGTAGGTTATACTGTCCATTGAAGAGGGCTACAGGCTTCCAGCTCCCATGGGCTGCCCAGCTTCTCTTCACCAGCTCATGCTTCACTGCTGGCAGAAGGAGAGGAACCACCGGCCCAAGTTCAGTGACATTGTCACCTTCCTGGACAAGCTGATCCGCAACCCCAGCACCCTTCATACCCTCGTGGAGGATGTGCTTGTGTAAGGCTCTTCTTGCTGCATTTTGCTTTCTCCTAACACAGAGTGCCTATCATTATGTGGTTTAAGGCATTCAGTAGGGATGGGAGAACCACAAAGTTCTGAGTTTATAAAGTCATGCAGGTTCAAGTAATTTTAAGTCCCTTTTAAGGTTTGCTTTATTGTTAATACAGTGTTGTATTGAGGACATGTTTTCTCAAGTTATGCAGATTATATTAGGCTTTATTATTATTATTTTTGTCTGAGTTTTGTTTGTGTGCTGTCTATCCTTAATCTTCATTAATCTCTCTGTTCTTTTTGGTGTTTTTCTTATGTGCTTGTTTTCTCTTTGTAATTTTTTTGCTCTGTTCAACAGCCTGTCTCTCCATCTGACAGTGCTCAAGCAATTTCTGAACTGCCTTGGGGTAATATCCTGCAGCAAGTCGTTGTGTCTTAGCTTGCTAAATCTTTATTTATCCACAGCAGAATGGCAGCAGTGACCAAATAAGAGATTATGCTGTTACCACCCCACAACAAATTCTTGATTGCCTGGGGTTTTGGGGTTTTTTTATTAATAATATTACAGAAATGAATTCAAGCCACAGGATAAGCAAGGCTGTGGTGGAAGAATTTGTCAGTGTTTGTAGGCTTATTGATTCAAGCTGTCTCTGCATATCAACTGAAATCAGTGAAGGTCCAGGTGGCCTCACTCTCTTCAATCACTAAAGAGTTACCTTAAGATAAAAGTGCTTTCATGGAGACCTCCTGGATTTATAAGGGGTTCTCAAGAGTGGGGCTTGCTGAGAACCTTTAAATGCTTTTGAGAAGGGCTGAGCAATGAGGCAAAACTGGGGCTGGTACCTTGCTGTGGGAAAGGCTGAATGGAGAAGTTGGTAGGAAAACCTGGAGTTAGGGCTACACTCACAGACTAGGAGGACTTGTGGGATTAAATACTCATCCCCTAGAGTTAGTGGCCTCTATGTGTATATGCATTTAAATATATATATATGACTTGCTATTTGTACCTAGATCACTTTATTTAGCATCAGAGAAGTGTATTTTTATCTCTTTTTATTTTAAATCAGAGTTTAAGATCTAAAAATCTTTGGCTTTATTGAACTATGATTGACTTCACCTGCTTGGGACAGGTTTTGTCCATTCATTTGAGAATACTTGATGCAGTTGGGTAACCTTCTTCTATAGAATCAATTCAGATGGGAAGGGACCATGGAAGGTCTTTAATTACAGTTTGTACTTAACAGTGTTCTCCTGTCCTTCAGTTTATCCCTCTATTATTTTGATACTATGAATGAAAATCACTGTACTTAATGTATTTGAGTATGTGTGGGTGAAACTTGACCATTAAGACACTGGGCTGTGTTGCTTCCTACGTTACACATTAAGTCATGTTCCATCAGTAAATGTTGGCTGGCTTTTGCTGTCTAAATTTTCATTTTCAATAAATTGTGTCCTTCTCCTAAGGACCATCATAAAGCTTTTACAAACAGCAGTGTGCATTTCCTGCATTTTGTTCATAGTTTCTCTACACAAAATGCATAAAGCCAGTGGAAGCTGTGAGCCCTCCCAAGTGTGGCACACAACAGAAGACTGGAAATCAATGCCCCAAAATTGCAATCTTTTTTTTTTTTCCATCTTTCTGTTTCAGTTGTGATAATACTAGGGGAAAGAACTCAAAAGGAAATGTGACTAAATCAGTTCCTTCAATTTTATTTCTTGACAATGTAATTCTATTTAAAAGCAAATATATCACATATTATTCTTTTTGCTTCTTTTAGGGTTAGCTTTTGAGTACTGTAATCAAAGTGTTCCTGTAGCATAATGGTATTATCACAATGAGGAGCTGTCTGGGGTGGGATGGTTGTAGATAAGTGTAAAAATCATCTCATGGTGGTCTAATTTTTTAAATTGCATCTTATGCTAAATTTTCTTTGTCCTCCACATTGACTACTGCATTAACAAATCATTATAATCCTGAACATGTCAATCTGCAATGAAACATTCTAGGGAACAAAAATAAGTGGGAGAGGCCTTTTCCTCAGTCTGTTACTGAGTTGCAGTTCTTTAATAAAATGTATTGTTTAAGTAGTGCAGCTTGGCAGACTGACTGATTTATAAGTATTAGGCAATAGGTTAAAGAGATCCTCAGTTAAGATCTGACCTTTACAGCTCAGACTCCTCTCTCATTCCTTTTGCCTCTTAGTGTCTACCAGAGTAAATCAGGTGTCATACTTTGTATTACTTGGTAGCCTTTGCATTTTTGTTTGTTTACAGAATGCCAGATTCACCTGGTGAAGTTCCAGAATATCCTTTGTTTGTTTCAGTCAGTGACTGGCTGGATTCCATAAAAATGGGTCAGTATAAAAATAACTTCATGGCAGCAGGTTTCACAACTTTGGATATGGTTTCAAGAATGAATATTGAGTAAGTATATAATCTGTTACCCTTACAGTGACTAATTAATCTGAATTTTTTTGGATGCTGCAGACATGCAAATATTGTGGAGTGTGGAACAGTGCTTTCATTTTCTTTCCTCCCTCAGCTAACAAAAGACAAATACAGTTATTTACCAAAACAAGAGAAATATATGATGGAGAGACCTAGAACTGATAGATCCACTCTGTGACCACACCAAACACAACCAAAGGCCAGGAATGAGCATGTTTCTTGGGGAATCAGTTTTGATCTAGACCACTGAAATCAATGCCAAAAATATTTTCTTACTTTGATATGAAAATCATGAAGTCCTTATCAGTCCTCATAAGGAAGTTGTTCCCACCATCTCTGACATCACCCTGTTTGTTTTTTTAATGGAAACCCTGCACTCAACATAGAAGTGTTCAGGTAAACTATGGATTCATATGGTAGCATGATGATGGGATCTGTTTTGCTCTCTATTCCCTTCCCATGAATTCCCAATCTTTTATTTGATTTGATGAGACTGCCTGTATTAATAATGGTAGCTGACAGTTAAGATTCAGGAATTTTACATGTGAAGTTAGGACTGATTTTCCCCCACATGTATCCCTTCACATTCACCTACCCTGAATTCCATCTACTGCATTATGGCACAGTCACTTAGTCTTGTAAAATCCTTCCAAAATTCTACACAGCTGCCCTTTTCTCTCTCTACCCTGAACAATTCAGCCTCACTAGCTGAGTTTTCACCTCTTGCTCACCTGTTTTCCCAGACCATTTACTGATTTGTTGAACAATAATGTTCAGCATTATCCCAGCAGAGGTCCCTGCAGATTTATATCAATAACTATATTGTAAAACCTGAAAATTTACTGCTAACCTCCTGTCTTTAAACCAGTTATTTAGTTCTGCAAAGACCTCGTTATGCTACATGTTATGTTATACTTTATATTACACAGAAGTTGCTCCTCAGTTTCATTATAAAGCTCTTGTTAGGAGTCTTCTCTAAAGTTTTTGGAAATCCAAGTGAGGTACCAAATGGATCATCTTCATCCACTGGAAGCAGGTAGTTTTATAAAAAAGAATGTTTATTTGCAAAATCCACAGTGACTCAAGTAGCTCATTTATCCAAGGATCCAGTAATTTTGTACTTCCCTGTAGTTTCTCTTATGCCCTGTAATGATCACAGACTCACAGGCCTGTGGTTCCCCAGATCTTCCCTGGAAACAATTTGTCTGGCACCACACTCCATACTTCAGCCACCAAGAAATTCTTAAGCATGTGGAGCACAGCTGATAACTCCCTTTCTCACAACCCTGATAGTAATTCCATCATTTCATCTTCACTTTCTTTTGGAACTCTTGCCTAAATATAATCTTGTCTGGACATGGGTTCTGCTTGTTTTTCAGTTTGTCCTATGTAACTTCAGAAAGATACTCTGGCAAGTCCCCCAGAAAGGGTCTGACATGGGAGTCGTTTCAATTTCTTCCACAGTGAATGTCAACCCAAATAAATGGTGAAGTCTTTCAACAATGACAACTCTTTCAGTGCTCTTTTATGCCCAAAGCATCATTAGACCCTACAAACTTTCTGGCAGATTTATTGTACCCAGTGAGTTTGCAAAAAAGATTTATTATGAGTTTTATTTTTTCTATTATTTTATTTTTTGGGAGGTTTTTTTCCTCAAATTCTTTGTTCCTCAAGTTCTTTTTTAGCCTGTCCTACTATGCTTTTACAGCTAATATAAGGTTATCATACTTTCTACTTACTTTAGATACCATTTCAATTTTTTGAAAGATTCTCTATCTTTAAATAACCTGTGTTACCCAAGACCTGCTGGCTTCTTTCTGTGCTTCATCAGGCTTTTGTTGATAAGTACTAAGCATTGATCTTGCATTTCTAGGACCACTCTCCACTGTAGAGCTTTAGTCTTTTATCTGACTCCTTTTACTTTCTCAGATGCTCAATATTTTTGCTGACCTCAAGTGTTGTGTATCATGCCCCATGTGAATGTTAAGCCTAAGCATGTAATAGTTTGCAAGCTCTCCAGTGGTTCCTCAGCTGGAGGATACAGAGGCAGATGTCTGGAACTGCACATCTGAAACTCATGAAGGCCATGCCTCATCCCATGAGCTCCTTTACTGGTTGTATCATCACAGAATTTTTGAGGATAAAGAGGCAATATCGGTGTATGTCCTAGCGTGGGATTTGTAAAAATGACAAATCTGGCATATCTGAAATTTCCTGTCCTGAGCACCTCTGAGATCTTTCTCAGATCTTGCAGCTGGACATCTTTATAGAACAACTAAATTGGTGGACTGTGCTCAGCTCTGAGGGCTGTGGACTTCATTCTTGCCAAAGAGTCAAGCCCTGCGAGTGACAAGAGCTACCCACCCTGGGGTGCAGGTCTAGATGAGATGGAGGGAACCTGGGAGGGAAATCTAGGCCAGACTGGAAGATTCACTGATAATTTGATGGTTAGATCCTCTCTCACTCCCATTCCCAAAATCATCAGAACACAACCTCTGTTATTTCTGCCTCAGAACTGCAATAGTGAGTGTATCCTTTGCAAGCAGGAGTGGGAAACAGTTGCTACAATCACATTACTAAAAATGGGCTATTAGAACTAACCTCTCTGATTATTCCTTGAGATTTGGAAAGATTAATTGACTGTTAGTATCACAAAAGCCCCAGTGCTCTAACTACATTTTTATAGTAAATTTTTTTCTTAAATGACTGTCTTTAAAAAATTGAAATTGACAGATGCAGAAAACTTTAATATTTGCAACTTTCTTATATGCCCTGGCCAGGAAATTAAACAGTCCTGGAGAGGAAGGCATCATATATTTATATTCTTTTGTGTGCAAGCAGCTTTACTATACTTGCATCCAAGATGAAACTTTTTATCTTGCAGTGACATTAGAAGAATTGGAGTTGCACTCATTGGACACCAGAGACGAATAGTCAGCAGTTTACAGACTTTGCGGTTACACATGATGCACATACAGGAGAAAGGATTTCATGTATGAAAGTAATAGAAGCAACTGTGTTTTGTGCCTCAGCATTTCTAAAATGGAAAAATATTCTCATTCTTCCCTCCTGCTCTTCCCAACTTCAAGAACTGCAGTCTCCAGTTCAGACTATACAAGTACTTCTATGTTAATGCTTCCAAACTGGAATTTTTAATCACACTGCACAGCTCCTCCACCAGTTCTCTGCCGATAAAATCCTGGCCTACCGCAAGACTCTTGCTACACATTGATGAATAATTCAGCATGGATGTGTAACTTTGTATAACAGTATTTGGGAAACTTTCATGGACTTACTTGAAAGTAGTAATCTATTTGGCCTGGTGTGGCTTCTTTATCGATGTATTTAGAATTTGCTGGTAGATCAAAAAGTATTTGACTTCTTTCATGTTCTGTGACCATGTAACTTCCAACACCAAATGTGCAATCAAAAAGAAGTTTAACATAAATATTTATTTTATCTCTTAATTAAATCCAAATGTATGGGTCCTATCATTATATTACTTTATAATAGTTTGAATGCTGGTAAGCTGGTGCCTCAAAACATTATTATTGTTTGCAGAAATGACTGATGATTTATGTAGCGAGTTTTCATTGTGTGAATAATTGGAAGCATAGTGAGAGTAATCTGTTTGAAATCTTAAGGAAGGTTCTTGTTTTTCAATTGCTTTAGCACTCGACACTTTTTATGCTTTAAATTTTAGATTAGGTTGGAAAACTTGTTTATCCTTGGGATTCCTCACCACCCTAGAATTTTTTTTTTTTTCATGTAATACTCAGCATTTGCTTCTGCTACTGGAAAACCGGTTGTAGCATTTCCATGACCATAGGTAAAACACTGTTGTCAACTCTGTTGTGGACACAGATTTCAGAAAAGCTTTCTGTTTGAAATATGCAGGCCTCTGCTGTTGGATAGGGAATCATCTCCAGCAGCAGCAGCAGCAGAGCTGAGAGGGCCAGCCGTGGGTGGGCTGAGGGGATTATTCCCATGGGAGCAGGCAGCCATGTCCTCCTCCAGCCGAGGGCACTGGTGCAGCCCCACTGCTGCTGGAAGTTTCAGGCTGCAGGATTCAGTGGCCTTGCACAAAGGCAGAAAAGGAGATGCAGGACAGCAGTGTGGTAACATGTTGCCTTGAGTCTACTTCTAACTGCTTTTAGAAGTTAAAAAGCAGACTCTGCTGAAATGGAGCTCTGGTCATTACAAACCAGATCTTCATTTAGTACAGATCTCTAAAGGACATCCGAGATATTACCTTTAGAACCCTTCAATAGCCATATTTACATGCAAGAAAACGTCAGCAAAGGCCTAACAGAATATTTGTACCTCTCTAAGACTTCCAGCTTCCATGTTTTATTCAGACAACTGACACAGATGTGCTGGGCTACATTTCCAAACTTTTGCATGGGATGAGCACTCCTGGGAGCAGGGGCAGGACCGCATGGCTGCGTGCTGTGGGAACCCCACACAGATCTGCAATGCATGTCACATGTAACCCTGTGCAGATGCTTCTCTTCATTCCTGTGTCGTTGGAGGGTATTTTTCAGTTCCTTGGCATTCTAATATACTCAAGCATTATAGCTCTTATGTTAAAACGTGCATTTGGGTAATTAGTATAATCTCTGTGTATATCAGAATGAACTAACTACTTTGTGTAATCATAATGGTACTTACTGCTTCATTTACAGCTTGTAAATCACAAGGTATTGCCTAAGTCTTGGAAAAGGCTGCCATTGTAGATCAGTGACAAAGAATGAAAATCAGAAAGCAACTCTATGCTTCCAACCAGATCACTGAGTAAGACACACGAGGCCTGATTCAGTGTTGTCACTTTACGTTGGAATAACTGCACTAATTTAGGTGAGATAACAGTAACACATTAAGTAAATTTTTCTGTCTTTCATTTTAAAAAAAAGGGCAGATTTAACTGAGGAGCAAGTTTTTTAAAGATCAGGAGTCACTGGTGTTCTACAATGCCATTTTGATGAGCTTGTTTAAAGAAGGGCAGCTCCAGCCCTTTCATTGCTCCAAAGGTAATTTTGCCAGCAGGAGTCCCCTCTGAACTCATCAGTCTGGCACAAGCACATGAGTTTTGCAGGATCACAGCCCTTCTGTGGGGAAAAAATTGTTTGTTCTTTTCTGTGACTGTCACTTGAAAAATTCTGCCCGAATTCCATAGCTGAATAATTTTTTGGTAGAGAAAGGACAGAAAGGAAACCATACTTACCTGAAGCCTTTCTAAAAATACTAACACACCACAGAGTAACGTAAAAGTGGATTTTGCTTCATCATTTTATTATCCATTTTGCCTATCATTGCTGCCCTGGCCAACAACAGGACATCTGTGGAAGGAGCCTTTCTCACAATTAAATACATTACTGAGGAGGTATGAGTCTTTTATTTCTTAATGGGGTTTCAAAATCATTCACAGCTGACCCAAAACATGTATGTGCACTTTCAGATTGTCTTTTGCCAGTTTTTTTTTGTTTCCAGGTAGTGAGGATGCAGAATTGACATCGTTACATGCACACAACCTGGATCTATTTCATGAAAATTAATTTCTAAATTTATCACACTACTGAAAATATTTTTTCAATACAAAAAAATATAACAAAATTAAAACATTTATTAATCAGATATATTTTTTATATAAACAAGAGTTTGGGTAACCAGAAAGGAAAGAACAAGGGATTCTTTGAGTGAGGACATTTGTTAATAACATTGTAAATCCAGGATTTTATGGGTTTATACAGCTTGTTTTTCTGTTGTTGTTGTTGTGGTGCAGTATGACACTTTTCTAATAGTTATCTTGATCAAATTTAGATTTCCCCCATTTTTGGAAATATTTTATTTGCTCTTGTGCTGATTACAAGTCTATTCTTGCTTTAGTTTGGAGGTTTTTTTCCATTTTTTTCTTAAAAACAAACAAACAAAAAACGTAACAGGTGTTATTTTTCAAACATGAGCTTAATTATGTACAGGCCACAAATGTATATGTGAAATTAGAGTAACTTTCTTTCTTACGGGAAATTCTTTCTTCAGGAGAAAATTAGCTTTTAATTATCCTGCATATTGCAGTGTGCAGCTGGAGTTTAAATTTGTCAAATTTAAGCAAATTTAGTAGGCTGTTTTTGAGAATCTGGCCCACATTACACAGTGCTTTATGACTAAAAGTACTCATTGAAAGTTCACAAAATGAAGTGTGTGTGATATGCAAGCAACAACAACAAAAAAAGTGTTACAACATAGACATCATAAAGAAATAATTCTAACCTGTTTCTCTGTGTTCAGTGGTAGCTCATCCATTCAGGCATCCGTGCTTGGTCAGAAGAATCTCATGCCTAAATTGTATCCAGTCCTTATGCTGAACCTGTGAAAAGAGAGGGTCTTGTTCATAATGCTTATGGTGTTAAAACTGAGCAAGGCACAGCAGAAGGTTTAGTAGAATTAACTCATGAGATGTTTGCACACTGGAATTACTGAGAAACAGTGGGATGCCATGAGGTGAAAGGAAGAGAATTGAGCTACATTGTTTAAATTTTTCTCGAACAAAATTTACCCTTTCTGTTTCCCATAAACTTAAATCCAGTGTCTGTCCAATAAAAGCTTAGACACATGCCATGTTTCAGGACATCAGCTAGCATAAAGTAATTCTTTACTTGAAAATAGTGCATTCAACAATAAATTCAAATAAATTAGTTTTTCTGGCCAAACAATCCAGTATTGTATTAGCTGTTACTTGGATTATGCTGACACAGTACTCTTAGACTGCAGTACTTTGATTTTTACATCACTTAAGACTGAGTATCCATTTTTTTGCCATTTTTTATATGATGAGCCTAACACAGGGCTTCATTAATTTCTTTTTTAATGCAGATTCCTACAGGATCCAATGGATGGGTCATAAGTAACAAACAGAGCCCCTTTATCCAGAATCAGCTGAGATTTACCATGAGGAATAGCTGGGACTGTGGAGGTGCCTAGTGAGATTGCATTACCCACAGCCATTTCCATGTCAGAATGACCCCATGGGACCACATCAGCCACCAAGGTAAAGCAGCACAGAACATACTTGAACTTGTGTTGAAGAGCAGTTCCTCATTTCCAGCTGGCCCTGTTGTAAACTGCAGCATTTATTAAACTGTTTTACCTCAGCTGATGGAATGGTTCTATGGGACATGTTCTGGCAGCTCAGAATTCTCTTTATGAACGCAGGGTACCTGTAATTACCGTGTCATGGGCTCCCTCTGTTTTGGAATATTCCTTCAGAGAGTGGAAAGGAGGACTTGCCTCTAATCTAGTCCAACATTTCTTTAGTTAAAATCATAATAAAAAGTCTGTCTTCCATTCCATCTTCCAGGAAAGGTACTGAAAATAGAGACACTTGTGGCATTTGCGCATGGTTGAAGAACTCTGTATTCTGTTAAACAGTTTTCTTCCAGAATACCCTTGTTCACCAATTGTAATGGATCTTTCCTGAATAAATGGCAAAGATAATTTCTTTTTATAATAGTGCTATAATTATTTTTTGAGAATGAGGGGAAGATGTGTTGAGCTGGGCTAACTCTTGGTAGGATAATATTCTTGAAATCTCCTGGGGAGACAAATGAATCAGCTCTGAAAAGGAAAAGAAACTCCCTAAAACCTGCAACAAGGTAAAAAGGGAAGAACTGTCTATACTGTGCCAAGGAGCTCGAACAAAAACCCAAAACAGTTGTCCAAGACAGTTCCAGGTACTTGCAGCTCACACAACTCTTCTACCATCACATCCTGTATTTAGTAATGCACACTGTTCATCCATGAGTGTTGTATATAATTCCTCAGATTATAGACCAGGATGTGTTAAACATGTTATGGTTATAAAATATTTGTCTATATGTACATAAAAAACTGTAAATACAATGTATATCCTAATGTCAGATTTTTCAAACCTACAGAATAATTACCTATTACCAACAACACTAATGGGGTTTATTTGCTCCACTGGCTTTTGAAACTTTTAGTGGCATGCACTGTGTGTGTATAGTTCTTCCCAAAATTCCTTGGCTTGTTAACTGGAAAGGGACAGCCTCTCTTTTCCTCC
Organism: Chaetops frenatus; assembly: GCA_013400775.1. NCBI lineage: Eukaryota > Metazoa > Chordata > Aves > Passeriformes > Picathartidae > Chaetops > Chaetops frenatus. The sequence goes on from VZTR01012293.1 coordinate 84,812, forward strand.
ACTGGTAGAAAAAACATTTCCAAACTGGCTCAGAGAAAGCTGCCTGCTCACTCTTCTGCTGCCACCTCACTCAACCCCTTCCAGCTGCTTCTCTTCCATTCAGCTAATTACTGTAGAAATCTGTGATCCCAAAGGGGAAGCAAGGTGCCCATGAGCCAGCAGTACCAGGAAGATGGAGTCCATGCTATAAAGAGTTTTCAGTTCCTCTGCTGAAATCACCAAAGATGTTTATGGAGTGTAGAAATAAATGATTTCTTTTAATAGCCAATTATAGACACTTAGGTGGTTAAAATGAGGGAGATTTTCAAGGGAATATGAGTAAGGATATGCCAACATGTAGTATAAAAATATGCTGAAATTTAGAAGGGAAAACCAACAAAAATGGTAGATGAAAAACCTAAGGTTAAAAAATGGATTGAAGTATATTTCCATATTTTAGATGTGAAATAATGTAATACCAGTTCAGTGAAATTTATTTGTGTGTATGTTTCTTTAAATATCCTACATGAGTATATCTTACTTGCCTTTCCTGCAAGAGATTTCCCAAGTACTTATCTCTTCCAGAAAGATTTAGCATATTATCTGATGTTTTCATACCTGAATAATTAAACTGGAATAAAAAATGCAAGTTCTGACAGTGAAGATATGAGGGGAACAATAGAAATAAAAAGATCAGTCTCAAAGTAATTTAAAGTTTCACATCTGTTCTACTTTCTTCCCGACTAGAATTTTCACCTGTATTTATCTGAGAACTTTGACTAGTTCTGCACACATCTCAGTGCCACCTCAGAAACTCCTGAATCTGTAAACAGTTACGAGTTTGTGCAGCTTAATTTGTATTAAAAAGCTGATTTGAATTTATACAAGAGTTGAGTTAGGCATTATCAAAAATCAAAATCCCTATAAAATATTTGAAAGAGAGCATGAGATAGCATATTTTGTTTGCGTTATTATACTAACACCTCTTCATTTCTGACAATTCAGTGAAGACCTGTTCAGCAGCAGCGTGTATGTTGAGTGGTACGTAAGCCAAAACCTTGAGACTGAAAACCCACAAATCAAAGAGAAATCCAGGTCTCTGCATTCTGAACTATGGGTTGTCAAGGGACTCTGGAGAAGGTAATCTTGAATCTAGAATCTGGAAAATCAGGTTTGGGAGAAATCTGCTTTGGAACCCAAATATTCATTTCTGGATGAAAAAGTGCCCAATGAAACAGTCAAGGGACTATTTTCATAGTATCACACCAGATAATGCTCCCAGTGATGTGAAGAAAAAAAACCAACCCTATTTTCTGATCTTTCAGGATCCAGCCTAGGACAAAAAAAACATACAGTTGTCATAATTTATATTAGAATGTCCAGCAGACAGAATTCTGAATGAATAATTCTTCTTACAGCTACATAGTGACTTTCTTGAGAGGAACCTAAATAAACAGAAAAACTTGAAGTCTCCAGTTAATATTGGCTTAGAAACTGAGTTTTCAGTTGTCTCTCATTCAAACTGGGTTTTAACTGAAAATTATTAAGAGGAAAAAGGAAAAGCATAACAGAATTATTATATTTTCTTTAAGAAGCTTGGTGCTCTGACTTGTATGACTTACCATCACAGTCTCTTTGTGTACAACAGGATTAGCTGGAAAAGACAAAGTGCAGCCAGTGTTCCAAATCTGTAGATTATTTTAGGCACTAAATGTCAGTTTGGGAAGTTCCATTTTTGTCTTGGGCAAGTTCTACTCTAAAACACCCAGTAGTTCTAAACACTGCTGAATGATTTTAATGAACATCTTGATTAATTTCTGGGACAGTGATGTAACTGTGAGGAATTCAAAGTTTCTGTGTTGATGTGATCCAAATTCCTGAGAGTTTGTTACTGACTTCCATGGCAGTGGGATGAAGCCCAATGTCCATATATTCTGTAGTTAGGCTCCAGCTCTCCAAACAGACTCTCCTTTCCTGCATCCCACTACTGCCATGGTTAATTTGCTGTTAGAGAACCAGCACTTATTAGGACATGAGGTGTCTTGTCATTCAAATGGATTGCTAAAACTTTTTGCTGGCGGAATGGTCTCTGTTGAAGCCTTTCAGGTTGAGCTGTAGGTTGGTCCCTCAGGGCATGATCCAAAGTCAGGTGTATCTGTAAGAAGAGGTCAATTGAGTGAAACAGGTTTTGAATCAAAGGTTTCTACAGATTTGCCTGGAACAGATGGCCTCATTTAATGGGGAGAAGAGAGTGCACTGTGAGCCTAAAAGACAAGGCTGCTACCTCAGGGGTGTGATGATAAATGCTGTGGTTACCTTCAGCATGGAAAAGGTAAACTGCAAGGTACAAAAGTTGGGTGCTGCAGCGTTTGTTGTTTTCTCCGGAATGGGCAGTCAACTCTGACATTGGAATTAGTAACCTAAATGACCTACACATCTAATAGGGTATCTAGCAGAAATGGTCTGGATTTGTGGGGTTTTTTTCCCCCAGATAATTTCCCAACTTTTGGATTTAAATTCAGGATGAAACCACCATCCCTATCTAACAAACAGAACTTTTCTATCTTTCTTCTTTCCTAAGGATAAACCATGATGCAGTATGATGTCCCTTTCATAATACAAGTTCTGGCTGATTATTTGCCTCTTTGAACAAGCTGCTTCATACTCCTGGTGCACTGCAGTCTAAGTTTAGAGATTTGCCAGTTCATGAATGGCACAATAGCAAATAATGAATGCCCTCTTAGTGGTTCCAGTTATTGGATTCTTTCACTAATTCCCTATCTGAAGAAAACCATCCCACTCCAAGATTCCCAATAAGCAAACCCTTAGGCATTTTACAGCCTAATGGCCATGATTCCCTATCTGCCTCTCCCCAAGAAACAGCTTTGAATTGGCACTGTGGCATTTTTACGACCATTTCTTCTGCAGCAATTTCTTCTCCCAACTTTTCCAAGTGAGGTTGAGAGGTCTGTTGCACACTAGAAGTGGGAAAAGTTGTTCCTTTGTTAACTCTGGTGATGGGATTCAGTGTTTGTTGCTCTTACCTAGAGCTTTCCATCTGCTTCTGTTGAGGCCAATATCAACATTCTCTGGTGGTATCAGTTACATCCCACACAGCAGTGCCGTGACTGAAAACCCAGAGACTTAAAAAGGGCTCATTCTTCTCTGGTGTGGTGTAAATCCTACTGACTTGGGGAACTTCTCTGCACTTCTCAGGACTGCGCCTGCAGTTTAGCAAGGAAAAAAAATCTTTCAAAAATCATGTGAAACCCTGTTTACTGAAAGGCAATAGTTTATTTTCTAGCAAAGCAACATTCATTGATCTAGTTGGAATTAATAGTTTTAATTTTGTCATCACTGTTTTTTTAAAAAACACAAACCACTTTGAATTTCAGGAAAAAAAATACAAAAAGAATTATTTTACTACCTTCCAAACATTAGCTTTGATTTACTTTTGGAAGATAACGTGGTTGGTATGTTTTCTCAGGATAGCCTCTATCTATTTCTGTGTGTTGGTTTTAAATGTATCTGAATTAAAAAGGGTTTTAATCTCTGTCTCTTCTGTGAAATTAGATTGTACAAAACTAAATATAACTGCTCTTCATAGTTTGCTGTTCTAGCATAGCCATAAAATGTATCAATGTATGTGTATATATGAATAAATATTTGATGACAGACACTTTAGATTATATATTTAAGCAGCCATGTCAAAACCTCCAAGGTAGATGGCTTCAAAAGCAATGGTATCCTCGCAAATTATTTTACAAAATCAAACCATGGCCTCAGCACAGATCTCATATCCTTACCAGTAGTCTGAAACCCACGTTTACTTTCAAGACCCCTGCTAAGGTTTGTTTTGCCATTGCTTCTTTAACCAAGACATATTTGAATAATGACAACTACCTGTGGCTCGGTTTTCAGCCCTCATCTCCCAGCAGAGCCGCCCTGGTGCTGCAGTAGCGGAGGCTCTGGGCTCCACCTCCATCGCTGTGAGCTCGTGTGGCCCCGGAGCCGCTCCTTCTGGGAGACTGAACACTGCACAGCCAGTGTCGGTGCTTCCCCCTGGGACTGCCTCATCCGCTAAATTACTTTCCTTCACCTAATAAATCTCCCATACGCCTCCCACTGCATTTTCTTTTTGCCTGTTTACAACGGTACTGTAGGAATATCCATGGAATAAAAAGCTCACCCGACTGATTTGCAGTCCCAAGGGGAATTTACATTAGACGTGAAGTTGTTATTATTTACTGAAAAGTGGTGTTACCTTCTTTTCTTTATTATTATGGTTCTATTCCTACAATACTATGATGTTTCATGTAAATGTTCATGTGCTGGCATGCCTACAAGTTAATAGTGTAATAGAATGCTCAGCTCTCAACATTAGAGTGTTTTTAAGGTGAATTGCATCACACATGCCATCTCTTTGCAGAAGGAATATGGGGTTTGGCAAAACTACCTGCTGAGCAACATAATGAGATTTTTGTACAAAGTACAAGTTATTGATTATTATTGTATTTTATTTTTCTATGATTTCCTAAGAGGCATTATCAGGTCTTACAGATGGGGTAAGCCTGTTTATTAAGATATTTATTAGCAAATAAAAGTTACAGTACTGGTGGTTATTTTTGAGTTAATGGTGTTTGTTTGGCCTTAAGTTACTAATATAATGATCCACAGTGAAGCCTGTGATCATGCCAGAAAATCCCCAGCTGCTTAACACAGGGTGGTGTACTAATAAAGATGGACCGGCAATACGCTCCAACACTTGACATGCTTCGGGGTGGTGGTGGTTTTTTTTCAGCTAAAAAAATGCTCTTCTGTGCTTACCACTGAGCATTTAAGCTCAAAAAGCACACACAGTTCACAGCATCAGGGAAAATATGTGCACATTAAAAGTTGCAAACGGCAGTGCTCTCTCCTTCTTGGGAAACACTGTGAATTTGAATTTTAAATGGCTTTTAATGAGCTATTAAGATTCTGCAGTACTGTTCACCCTCCTCATGGTGATTCACTGAGCCATGCAACTCCTTCTCTAGTATTTGTCAAAGCTTTCACTGACAAAAGCAGTTTTAAAACCGATCATATTATGTAAATAATGCCAGGGCAACGCACAGTGGTTCACAAAGAAGTGAATGCCATCTCGAATAACCAGACCCTATCTCAAAAAGCTTAAAGTTATAATGAGCCTCTCATTGCATAAAATCACGTGCATGCGATGCAAAACTGAACAGAAGTAGCTGTGGATTAATAGGAAATGAGTGTCAGGTGCCCACAGTCCATTACATCCTGCTTATTTTACATGCGTAGAGCTTTCTCACCAAGGACTGAGGTTTAACACAGTGTACATAATGAAGAATGAGTATTTCATTGTAGATGTGGTTACAGAAATGCCTTTGCTACTGTGTTCTCCACTGAATTCGAAACTACTCCTCAGATATGAACTGATTTCAAATAAAGACAACACCCTGCTCTACCATATATACACCTCACAATCTGACAGCTTTTATAAAGTGCTTCATCCCAGAGTTTCACTGAGGCATTTATGCTCCTTCCCTTTTCCTTTAGTGGCTCATACTGCCAATAAAAGGGAATCTGATCTTTTAGTCGGAACCTTCCGGATACAAGGAAATACAGCACACCTCAAACCAGTCTGACGGGACTCTGCAACGCAGCAAAAAAACAAAACAAAACAAAAATTCCAAAGTGTTTTTGCAGCCTCTGTGCCTGGCCTGGACAGGCTGCCTTCCACCCAAAACCCTGCCGCTGCCTCTGCCCCAGTGAGGCGTGGATTTGAGATTTTTCCCTACTCCTCCACAGCGCCCGCTTCGGAACGGGCGCTGCTGTGAATACCTCGGGTGGCCGTTCTTATATAGGGGTTTCCTTCTGCGTTAATCGCAGTCCTCAAGAGGATTTATCCAGGCACTCTTTATTGCTGCTATGCAAGGAAGAGGGGCAGTGGTTGGGGAAAACCAATTCTACAGAACACGGAGAATGAAGGACACATCCTCCCCTGCCCTCCCAATTCCACAGAACACGGAGAATGAAGAACAGATCCTCCCCTGCCCTCCCAATTCCACAGAACACGGAGAATGAATGACACATCCTCCCCTGCCCTCCCAATTCCACAGAACACGGAGAATGAAGGAGCCACCCTCCCCTGCCCCCCCAATTCCACAGAACACGGAGAATGAAGGAGCCACACCCCCCTGCCCTCCCTCGTTCCCTCAGCTGTGCTGCGGCGGGGGCGTGGCTTCGGGCGGGCCCCGCCCCAAAGCCCTCCCCGCGATTGGCCGGAACGGGCGAGGCGAGCGAAGCGGCGGGATGGGATTGGTGGGGCTGGGAGGAGGCGGGGTTTCGGTTTCCTCGGCAACGGCGGCGGCGCGCGGGCCCGGCCGGCGCCTCTCGGGCCCAGGTCGGTGCTGGGGCGCTCCCGGGGAGGGGGGACCCTGTGCCGGCCTTCCCGCGGGGGAGGGACCCTGTGCCGGCCTTCCCGCGGGGGAGGGACCCTGTGCCGGCCTTCCCGGGGGGGAGAGACCCTGTGCCGGCCTTCCCGGGGGGGAGAGACCCGGTGCCGGCCTTCCCGGGGGGAAGAGACCCGGTGCCGGCCTTCCCGGGGAGGGGGGACCCGGTGCCGGCCTTCCCGTGGGGACCCAGTGCCGCTCTGGGGGAGGACACCCTGTCCCGGCCTGGGAGAAGGGGCCCGCGGCCGGGGCGGCTCGAGGCCTTGTGCTGCCGAAGGGAGGGAGGGAGGGAAGGAGGGAGGGAAGGGCGGCCCTGGGGCTGCGGTCCCGAGCACCCAGGCGTTGTCCCGAATGAGGCGCTTTCGCCCGGTGTGCCGGGGGCCGAGCCACGCACAGAGCCCAGGTATTTCTGCGCAGGAAGGGGCTCTGGGCGGCAAATCCACCACGGCCACTACCAAAGCTTTGCACTGCTTATACATTTTAGCAAACACACTTATTAATGTTCACTGACTGCGAGTCACCTAGTTCTCTTATTAATTAGCATTCTGTCTTCGTTTGGTTAATGATTCTCTCGCTCCCCATACTAATTAGCCCGTATGCTCAGTGTTTCCCTTCTTTTGGATCGGAGACTATTGAAATATATCCAGCCCCAAGCCTAAACAAGGCAATTCTAAAAAATTAATTTGTCTTTCTAACACCTGTACATCACTTAGACCTTGTTTGTTGGCTGCTCTCTATCTAATAGATTAAATCTCCTTTGTTGTTGATTAGGCTTGAAAATAGACAAAGATCGGACATGTAAGAACATCCTTTCTTATGAAAAAGGTTTATAGTTTGCTGTTAAGCTCCCGGACCAAACTCTGGCTTAAATAATTGTTGGAGATGTCTGATGCTGTACAGCATTGTAGGCAAAAAAGACGAGGGGGAAAAGGCACCTGTGCCAGCTGTAGCTGCTGTAACTCTTCACAGACTAGAAAAAACGTGAAAAAAGGGGCAGGGCAAGAAGTCAAGGGTACATTTCTTTCCCACTCTGTTCTTAAATGATGACTGTGCCAATTGGTAGGAAAATTTGCTAGAAACACATGGCTGTAATTAAAATGTTGCTAGGAACTGTTTTGTATCTGGAGTTTTAGATTTAAAAGTGAAGTCCTAGAAGTATTTTTAAGTGCTCGCATTTCCTACTGTTTCAGTTTAGGAGTGCCTACAATGTTTTGGGGGTTTTTTTGACCCTGTAATCTAGAATATATAGATGAAGCTCTTGTTTGGTTAAGAAGGTAATGTGTCTTGGAGCAGGGTTTTGTCAAGTTAATTTGGTAATAAACAGCCTTAATCTGCTTCCAGAGTTGTATATATGGATTAGGAAGTGAGTGGGGCATAAAACAAAGGGAGCTAGAATGAAAGGCTTGCTATAACTGATGTTGGGTTTGTTTAACCTGGTAATAACTCTGTGTAGCTGTAATGCACAAGGCACTCTGTAGATCACGACCAGTCCTGAATCAAAATACACTAGAGGAAGCTCTGAAAAAGATCTTTAAAAAAGAAAATAATCCTTTAACCAGAATGATTACTTATGTGACTTCATTAAATGCAAAGTTTAAAAATTATTAAAAAGCAGTTAATCATCATTTTGTAATTAGTTAGTGGAAAAGTGTGATCAAAGATTTGTTCCTGATGGGGTTTTTTTTACCTTTTCCCCCTCCTGCTATGATTTCCTGGGGTAATTAAGCTTGCAACTTGAGTTGTCCAGTGCTGTGTGTTTTTAGTTTATCAAGAAAAAAACAGCCTTCACCACTCCAGAACTAAATTCCTCTGACATGAATTAAATGCTTTATTATTCAAGGCATCTCAAGGATTTCAGCTGTCTGATTGCTGAAATTATTTCTAGTAGTATTCATTCAGGACAGACAAGGGTTATCCTCTTTGCAGAGTGTGTTTAGCCAGGTGTTGCAGGGCAACACGTGCTGTAAGCTCCTTTGAATGTGCCACTGCCAGGTAACTTCAGCCAGAATCTGGGCAGCAGCAGAGGTTTGGCATCTCCCCGACGTGTGGGTGAATGTTTTGGTGTCTGTTAGATCTATTTTAATCAGTTTCTATTTGTGGTGAATGAAGATTTCCTAATTTATACGTGTCGATATTGGCAAAACCTATTCGAATTAGAGTTTGAGTTCAACAGAGGGTGCTTTATTTAATGCAAGGTTCAGTAAATTATGCAGCAGGTGCTGAAGAAGGGAAATAGTGTTTTGTTGGCTGAATGATGGACTGCTGACAATTTGAGGTAAATATAATGGCCCTCCTTTATTTTTTGCTCAGTTTGGTGGGAGCCCTGGTGGCACTGCAGTTGTGCCCCTGCTGGGGCTGCTCCGGACGACGGCAGCGTTTCTGCCAGTAAATCAAGGGCATTGTGTGATAGAGACAGGGCTATAAACAGCCAGTCTACTTTGGTATCGAGGCCTCCTGGCTGTAATCAGCTTACCCCCCATGTGCTTATGAGCAGAGCCAGCCCCTGGGCCGGTGTTTGTGTCGGGTCCTGCTCCCGCCGTCCCTTCCCAGGTGCGAGGCTGCTCGGCCCCATGCCCGCGCTCGGTGCCAGCGCTGCCCTGAACGTAGCGCTTCTCCAACAGCTCTGATTCCCCGAACAGCAGGTGAGCCCTGTGATTCCCAGCCACAGCCATGGGATTGTTTGACAAGCTGGCAGGATGGCTTGGCCTGAAGAAAAAGGAGGTTCACGTTCTGTGCCTTGGCTTGGACAACAGCGGCAAAACGACGATCATCAATAAACTTAAACCTTCAAATGTAAGTAGCCTGCTTGGTTCACTGCTGGCTGTTTGCTTAATCTGGGTTTGCATGCTGTTACAAAGGATGGGCCCGTGGAAAAGATGTGAAGAGCTTGTGATTTAGTACAGTGGAACAAATGTGTTTTAAGATTTTGCAACTAACTAAAACTAAGGGTAAGCATTCACGTGCACCTTTTCCAAAAAAAACCCACTGTAAGTATGGCACGCTTTTGTGAATATCACCCAATGAGGAAGGGTTTATGATGGCTGAAATCAGGATCTGAAATCAGGATCTGAAATAGTCACTTAAATCAATGTTTGAGTTGCCACAGGATTGCAGTCACAAGGGATGTTGAACATTGGGATTAATACAATACAACAACTTATCATGTTTATTTTAATCTCTTCCTGAGAAATAATAAGTTCGTAAGAAATAATTAAATAAGAAATAATGTGAGAATGCACATTAAGGATGACTTCACTGTTTTTAAAGCAGAGTAATTTTCAAAATAAGTAGCATTATGCAGTTCATTCATCCAGTGAAAAATGTTTGAGGCCACTAGGAGTGCATAATATTCTGAGCAAAAATGAAAATAGCATCACCTTGTTTCTAGATATGTTCATGGGCTAGAAATAGATGAATTTTGGTAGGCATGTTCAAAGCCTAAGTTGTGCACCTTGGTTTCTGCATCTGGGAAACGGATTTCTGCTTTTTATATCAGGACACAGCTTTTATTATTATTATTAATTTTTATTGTTTTTTAACTGATTAATCCACTGGACATTGTTTAAAAAGTGTGACGTGGTGAAGAGTCTGCTACTCTTCCATTCCTGGCAATTTTTCTTCCACTGAAAATTGAGTGGAGTTATAAACAAAGACTATATATTGATTGCTATCTGCAGCCTGTTGTTTGGGAGAAAGGCTACAATTTGTACCAGTCAAATTGTATCTTTATGTAATTTTTGAGACCTTTTTTGTAGAGAGTTTTTATGTCATGCCTTAAGCAGTAAAGGATTCCTAACCAGAGTTGAACACAGACTCGAAGATTTATCACAATAATGGGCATTAGAGAAGGCTGCAGGGGAATTACACAAGCAGAATAAATAGAATTGGTTTGTAATGAGAATTAACAGGAGGATAACTTTGCATCCAGCTTGCCTAAGTCCTACCCTTGCAAGACATGCCAAATAGTCTAGCATGCAACAAATGTCATTAGATCCCAGTAAAAAAAAACCTGTTTATTTTTAGTAAGTTAGATGGACAGGTGATTTTGAGCTTTGGGTCAACCCAGTCTTCTTAAGAACTGCTGCTTTGCCCCAGGAGCAATATATTGGGGCCTGGCAAATCCAAATGTTTTTCCATCTGTCTGCAGTTGCTTCTTCTGGACCTGCCTACGAATGGTGTTTGGAATAAGGGGCTCTGGAAGTCTGCAAGGATTGCATGTCACTTTCTCAGACAGCTCTGTAATCTATGGGATGTGACCTTTCTTCCTGCTCGATATCAGTAGCTCTTAAAGGAGTTATTCTTTTCCACCAACTTATCTGATAGGTTCCTTGACCAGCTCAGTGGTAAATCAGTTATCAGACAGATCTCTTAATAATGCTTTGTGTTTTGGCAATTCCGGTAGTGTTCACTCTATTCCCCAGAAAATACAAATCCTTGATTCTGAGTTACTTTACTTTTCTGGGAACTATTTTAATATTGTACAGTTTGGGGCAAAAATAGATCTGTAATGGATTCATGATTCACATATATTTCGATATTTGCATTTTCTAATTTGATTGTAAAATCTGTGCTTTCTTTCCTTCAAAGGCTCAAACTCAGGACATTGTTCCAACAATAGGATTCAGTATAGAGAAATTCAAGACTTCAAGGTAGTACTTTCTTTCTTCATTAGCAGTAGTGATTATTATACAACAGTTGGACTTAATTATCTCTTTCAGTGGGTTTGGAGTTTATTGAAATGTAGTACCCACAAGACCTAATCATGATCCAGGACTGAGTGTGCTAGAATATAATGTGTGTTTTGTGCTGCTATAAAACTATTATAAAAAAGAAAATTTAAGAAGTTTTTTAATTTTTTTGAGGTAGTGTGTATAAACATCTGATCCCTGTCTGTTGAGAATTTGAGAATAGGGCACTGTTACAGACTGGAGGAGAGACAGCTGCTGAGGTGGCAGCCTATATTCCACTCTCAATCTGGTAACCTAAATTAAGCACTCTCACTGGAGGTACTCTGAACAGATTGCAGTGTAATCTCATTAAATGCAAAAGGATGGCTGCAGAATTAGCAATGTAAAGGTGGCAGGAGCAAAGGCCAAGAAACAGAGTAATAAGTCATTAGTTGAATGAAGACTAAGATTTAGATTAAGAATGTCATGACTTGAGGATATTTCAAGGAGGCAGCCTCATTTTGTTATTCTGTAGGCTTCACTGGATATTTTTAATGTTAGTGCAGTTAGTCTTCAAACCAAGCAGTGTGGCCTCACTGTGACAAGAAAATTGTTTATTCCTTGAGCTGAGAAAATTGTTTATTCCTCCAGTGTGAGACTGAGAAGTTTTGTGTTTCTCTTAGAGCCTCCACAACTGAGCTCTGTCTCCATAAAGCACATCAGACAGGTTTGGGACTTCCTGTGTGAGAATGTAAATTAATTCATACTTCTTTTTATTATTCTGATCCTGTAGTAGGAGAGATGATGACCTTTAAATACAACATGTAGAATGATTAGAAAAAAACAAAACAGCCCCTAAAAAACCCACCCAAAACCTCAAACTCCCACAAACTGACAAGCCCACAGCTCTCTGTCTCAACACAGAGTGGATGTCTGGAGATCTTCCTCTTTTTGACCTCCTTGTTTTGCTGTGGCCCCCACCCAGGAGCTACTTGGGACTACCCAAAAAAAGGAGAACCTAACTCTGAACTTGATGTTGCCTCTGTAGACATTTCAGGAGTGGATGTGAATTTTTTGTAGAGTTATTTGAGTTGCCTTGCTGTATGTAATGTTTGGGTGAAATCTCACAGTTGCAAAGACTGCTCTTTTTAGCTTGGTCATCTGAACTTATCTGATTTTACTAAAATGCAATTTCTTTTTTTCCTAAAAGTGGAATTTATTTATTTCTTTTAAAGCCTTTTGTTTTGTATACATTTATGCTTGTCTAGGGACAGAATTTAAGACAGGCTGTAGGTTTGATGTCATGGTTCATCTGGATTTCATTTATTCATAAATGATATTTGATACCAGCATGATAGAGAGAGACTGAACGGGAGCTTATTTTGCATTTGATGTAACTTTAAATAATTGGTTTAGTTCTTTTGGTCAGATAATAAACACATTCTCCATTGTGAAATATTTCTATAATAAGACTGAAAAACTGAGTAGGATCATTTGAAGGCAGATAGAGCAACCAAAGTTCCTTTGGGAATTTTTCTCAGTTGATTGGGATTCAAGTTGATCTGGCTTTTTTTTTTTGGTCAGGGTAGCAAAGAAAATGGTTTGGGTTTTGTTCTAGTTTCTGTTCCTCATGCACTTCTTTTCTTTGCAGTTTGTCTTTCACAGTGTTTGATATGTCAGGTCAAGGGAAATACAGAGACCTCTGGGAACACTACTACAAGTAAGCCTATAATTTATTTTAAAGCATTGCTGTTCATATTAGCTGTTTTATAGGTTATTTAAACAGAAGTATCATAGTATCTAGTTGGTTAGAAATGATTCAGAGAAGGCTTATACCTGGTGTCTGACAGGTGGTCATTCTGGATCAACACAACTTTCTGTTCTAAAAAATGAAAATTTTTATCTGCTGTTATTCTGTGCTTTCGGGGACAACTTGGAGGAACATACTAGAGATGGGATTTAAATGTTGAAACTTGAAAAGCAATCCTGTAAGAAAGTTCAAGATGAGTTAGGTTTCCAGTTTTTCAGTTCTTTGTAGGTCAACGACTTAAAACCTACAAGATACTGGCTGATGGCTGAGGTTTTTAGAGGTGAGGGAAGTAAACCTGAGAACAAAGCACATGGAACTAAGAACCTGAATGAACATTCTTACATGTTATTTATTAAACAGGATATTCTCTGTACTTTATAACACACTGGTGTTGCCTTTTGGTAATAGATAGGCACCATTGTCTGGTTTTGTAGCTTTTAGTGAAACTTAATCTTTATTTACACTGTCTCATTGATCCTGATCCTGATCTAGATAACATGAATGGTACTAAATCATGCAGAAGTAGCTTGGAGAAATAGAAGGGAGAAATTCTGAAAATTATAATATTGATTAAATATTAATATCAGTGTGGTAAAGCTCAAATTGTTTTTTTTAATTGAGGATTAATGCTTCCTCTCCTTCCTGTGCAAATTGTGTTAGCATTAAAAATGTGTGACCAGGAGATCTTCATTGTTAAGAGTGTTAGATTTGCATTTCAGTAACTGATGCCCTGAGGCTACTCTCAAAATGCTAGCAGGGTGTTTCATAAGCAATAATTTTTGTGATTGCTGTATTTAATGCAGTAACTTATCCCTTGTGGGGCATAAATGGCTTTTTCATCTTAACAATAACTCCCTAATATATAATAAGGGAGTTTTTTAGGTTATTCTGTGAAATATGCACTTGTATCCACCTCTGTTCCTGATCCAGTGCAGTAGGCACATATTTAAGATTAACTTCTAAGAATAGTATAAAACCAATAATTTTTATGAACTTAATAAAAATATTAATAAAATAGTTACATGCTGTTCAGTTTATAGACTTAATAAGTAAGACTTAATTTTGCAGGAAATAAAATCTGGTCAAGTGTTCAAGAGATCAAGTAGTTGCCTTGGAGTACTTCAAGTCTGGACTTTTCTTCTGTTTGGCCTGAAAGTATCTTCTGGGTCATCCTCTTATGTAGATTTATCTTGAATAATCCTAAAGTCATGTTGTGTCCCTATTCCTGTTACTTCTTCTTGAAGTTGTTTTTTGGTGGTAAATATCTGCCAGTACTTCTGATTCCTCTGGGTAAATACTGTATGCTCATGAAAATTGCATAGGCATTCCCAGCTAATATGCAAAAGCTTTATTTACTAAAGGTTCTGTACACCAGAAAAGAATGGACCTTCTCATACAATTTTGGGCTGCTCAGGTTATTTCTGCTTTCCAGTAGGTATAGAACTGTTTCTTATCAAAATGCAAAGATAGATGGTGCTGGAGGGTAAAGAATGTATTCATAATGGTCTCTCAGGGAAATGTAAAGTCAAGGAGAAGTGAATATTACATTAAAATATAAAGTAAATATACTTTTTGTGGGTGTTTGTAATTGGTGAATTATGAAAGGGTGAGACTTTTATTTGACTTTCAAAATAAGTTTCAATAAATGGAATATCAAGTCATAAAATATCAGTAACATCCTGAAATAATGAGTGGAATAGTTGCACGTACGTTGTGACCGTGGTCACACTGCCAGCAAAATGTCCTAATAATTTGAAATAGTGGAAAGTTTTTACCAGTTACGTGAAAAACAAGAAAGATCCTGTTTATGAAGGATATGTAAAAGTTAAAATAACCTGCATGTGCCTAGCTGTGGACACAGGTTTTTTCTAAAAAAGATATTTGACTTTTCTCTAAATAAACTTTAGTACAGGAAATACAGAATTTCCATAAAGATCTGTCTTTATGGGGTTTTGTCCTGCCTGACCACAATATGAAAATAGCATTTGGTTACATTTTGAGTTCATTTTTCAGTCTGGGTAGTAAAATCAAGCTTTTCTAAAAGGTATGTGGAGACTGAACCTTTTAGGGGCAGGTAACGACCTCATGTCTAAAAAAATGATGCATGTTACCAAAAGATTGGATTTCAGAAATAAGACTAATTCATATGTTAATGGTAAATAACAATGACAAAAATTAGAGGGAAAAATCAGGTTTGTTTGGAGTTTCTTCTTGGTGTTTCTTCTGAAGCCTTTTCTTATTCAGCATTTGAGAACCTATAATTTGCCTCTTTGCTCTTTTTATGTTATGCAGAGAAGGCCAAGCCATTATTTTTGTCATTGATAGCAGTGACAAATTAAGAATGGTTGTGGCCAAAGAAGAACTTGAGACCCTTCTGAATCATCCAGGTGAGGAGGATTTTTTCCCCTTCTGTGTCCATATTTGTTATGTTGTCATAAGAAAAGCTGACACATTTTGAGTACTTTGCAAATATTTTAGCCATTCATGAATATTAGCACAATAATAGCCTTCAGCAACTTTGTGGGGTTTTTTTTACCTATTCACATTTAGAAATTGATCATGCTTCAGCTATCTACACTGTGTTGGGTCAGTCTCTTATTAATCAAAATACATCAAAAGTTGCATTGTTTTCAGAAAGAATAGACTTTTGAGTTGGAAGCTGGAGAGGCTTTTTGTGATGACCAGCACAGACAAAACTGTGTCTCCCTGTCTGTTTTTTCCATGAAGACAGCTGATTCCTTTAATGTAACATTTAACTTTCTTTTTTCATCTTCATAATATTTTTTAATGCTTTAGCCAGAAATAAGAAGGGACAATTACACCAGTCAGTTTCAATTCCCTATAGAAGGATACATGAGATGGAACAGGATATGAGAGGCTTCATGATCAGGGTCTTGGTTTTAAGGGTTTAGTTTGGTTTGTTTTACATCACCTTAATTAAGTTCTGAATTCAATCAATTTGTTGCCTTTCCATGTAGCCCACATTACTGGGATGTGTCTGTAAGCAATATCCAATTTTCACTTTCAGCACTTTAGGTAGTTACTCTGCCTAACCAGAATTTAAAACTACATCTAGGAAGTTTTAAAATGAAATAATCCTGTAATTCCTAATTATTTATTAAACTGATAGAGCCTTAAATTGTGAAATTCCCATGCTGAAAATGAGAAACGAGAAGCTGACTTGCATTTCTAAGAAAAGCAATGTGTGATAGGGACAAATATGCTGCCATGACTTTATTTTCCATTAAAACTGTATATAACACTTTAATTCATCAATAAAGATGCTGGAGCTGGCTGGGCCTTCTTGTTCTCATTCTCTAATTTCTCATTCAATGGTATGGGCTACTTCAGATGCAGACACTGAAAAGGCAGTGTTACAAAAGTCACAGGGAGGATGAGGTGAGCCAAAGGCTGCAAGTGGATTACACAGAGGCCAGGGCACTTTGTACCCAATCAGGAATTAACTGCAACAGTAAAAGCCAATTCTGTTGGTAGAGTGGAATCACACAGAGCCAAGGGTAAGAGGTAAAGCTGCTGCAAGAAGTTACTGGTTTAATAGAATGCACGAGAGTGAAAATGTTTAGACAGAGTAGAAGCAGCCTTAGGTGGGGTTTTTCATTTAGGCATTAATAGGTCACTAATGCTGACCTAGCAGGTCAGTGCTGTTCAGTTGTTCATGAATTTGTGTCTTCAAGTTACACAAGCCCAGGCTCTGGCCACTGAGTGCATTCCTGAGAACCAGGAGAGAGCAGTTGTGTATTTCTGCCTTGGACTAGCTTAGCTCCAGTACAGCAGCAGAGTCACTGGTTTGGCAGATTTTGATATATCACATCTAACAGAATCAAAGAGCTTGAGAAGTTCTTCTAGGATAATGTTAAATAAAAGTAGCTGTTAGGTGAATCAATATACAACTGCTTTGCACTATCAATATTTTTATTTGTATTAGTGTTCTGCCTTTCTTGCTGCATACCCTACTTTCTCCCCATCTGTGCCTGTCTCTGTCATGCTCCTGGAGTGGTCTAAATATACAAGTTTACTTAAGTTTTAAATGGAATTGAATCAATTCCTGTCTCTGAAAATCTTAGCAATCCCACAGTAAAACAGTTCCCTGTCTTTTTGCCAGGCTTTGCCTGAGGTTGTCAAGTGGAAGGGAATGTGTCCTGTGAAGCATTAATGGGGTTAGAAGTTGTGCTAGCTGGGACTCCTCTGTGAATCAGAGCTATAAATTATTTTTACTTACATGAATAGACAATGCACTCTTCAAATAACAGCTTGTTTAATAACTGTATCATATTTTGGTTTTTTACTCAAATTTCATTCTTCAGCACTTTGAAAGATGGTAGTCCATAGATTACCTGGATTAGATGATGACTCTTGGGTCACTTCACCTCCAGAACATGCTTGTAAACGAAACTGAAATTGTTCTAAACTGGAAATTCTGTGTATAAAATTGCACATCACACATCTAGTGTCTGGGATAATTTTTTAATGTGTTAGTTCATAACTGCTTGCAGCTAGAAAATGTTTGCTTTCCATAGTAACTGTAAAAGTGTGAGAGGGAAATACTGCACATTAGGAAATAATATAAATTTCTGTGACCACTACTTTATTCAGCAGATATTATTGAGTGTGCATTATGAGTCTGGGTGGGTAGGTTGTGCCCCTTTCTAATTATTTAGAAAAACACTGGAAACTCCTTGATTAACTTGGCTGTTTTCATAAGTGATGTCAGCTAATTTATGTGGTTTTAATTTACCCATAACCTACAACCTGTGTGTACCGAGGTTCATGTAATTATACTGTAAATCAATTTCAAAGTTTCAGTCAGGAGACTCACTAGCTGTTCAACTATGGAACCAAAAGAGAGATTTAATTATACCATGCTTGATTTTGAGACCTTTGGCTTGTGTTTATTGATACCAGAGGAGAAAAGAGCTCCAGGAAGGGTAAATAGTTTGTGAAAATTGTCAGTGTTTTCATCAGCACTTACCACCTCTGAATGAATGTGGGGAGATCATGTTATCTATCACTGGAAAGAGTTAGCAGGGAAGTAGAGAAGAACATAATTAGGAAAGTTCAAACAATTTCAGCACTGACAGTTTGTTGGGATTTTGGGGGTTTTTATCATCCTCTTGCCCAACAGCAGGGGCAGATGGCTTATGTTTGACATGTTAAAATAAATCCTTACATTGTTTCCTATGTGAAATAACCTTTTCTTTTTACTATTTTAGAAAGACCCTGCATAGCAATTTTCATTGGGGTGGTAGTGTGTAAGTTCTTTTCTTATCAAGCATTGATTGATAAATTAAACCTAGATTTTCTCTAATCCTGTATATCATCCTTTGTATAAATAACATGAAAAGACTCTGAGAGTTAGTCTTGGTGCTGGTAATTTTTTGGCAGTGTAACTTTGAAGAGAGTATGCTTTGTTTCCTTTCAATGACCATATAATCTTTTGGGGTAATCTGTGAGGTTTATGTGTAAGCATCCCAAAAATTGCCAGAGTACTTTGGTCTGTAGTTCTCACTGCAAGCTCAAAGAGCTTCTGGAAAAGAAGTCCTTCAAGGGAAGGGAGAATAAAGGATGTCCAGATGTTCATTTTTTTCCAATTCTATAAATTCCATGAAGTAATGGATTCTTTCCAGGATGCCAAAGGATAATTCAGACTGCCCTTCTCAGCTGTTGTTGTGACATTATGAATGAACACAAATTATTTTTTCTGTCCATTTTATACACCCAGTCCTCACTAAGCAGAGATGTGCAGTGTTTGTAGGCAGTGGTTTGATCCTTGCTCCTCAGCTTCACCAGCAATTCCTATATCCAGCTTGAAGTGTGGGTATAAGGTAGGGGGAGAGGGGTGAAAGATTCCAAAGTTTGCAAGAAAGTTTGGGAGCATTCTGGAAGCATGAAGCAGAGGCCAGGTGACCCAACAATGTGTGCATCTTGGTAGGATGCAACCTTCAGAGAATTGCAGCTACAGGTGAGCAAAATGCATTGCTGTGTTTTTGTACCTTGTTACATGCAGAGATTAATGAGTGTTGCCTCATGTCCTGAGGGCTCTGTCTCTGCTCATGCCTAGATATTAAGCACCGTCGACTGCCTATTCTCTTCTTTGCTAACAAGATGGACCTCAGGGATGCAGTGTCATCTGTGAAAGTGTCTCAGTTGCTGTCCTTAGAAAACATCAAAGACAAGCCCTGGCATATCTGGTAAAATGCTCTTTTTCTGTCCTTTTATTTATGCGTTCCTACTTTAGCCCTGTCGTGCCACTCACTACTCTATAAAATAAATTGGGTAGATAAAAGATTCCACATGTGAAAACAGTAGTCATATTAAATATTATGGTGAAATTTGTTTTACATGTACAATGCATTCATTTAGACTGTGTCTTAAAAGTTTTCACAGCAGAACTCTTAGCCAGGTAATGGAATGGAGGATTTCCAGTGAAATCAGAAAGCAGAGTTCATATCAGAAGAACAGCTGCCGTTTTATTCTGCTGGGAAATTGAGTAGAATTGTTATCAGAGGGATCCTGCTAGATTACCTGGCAGATTAGAGAATATCAACAACAAAACCTCTGGAGTTTTTTTTCCACTCTGCAGATGCTTCAGTAAACTGTTGTTGGAAGGCCATTTAGTAAAGTGTTCTCTTCTGAATTCAGAGGGGCACTGTACTCTTTGTACTCAGTCATGTTTGAGGGGATTTTTAGTTGTAGGCTCTAGAGTCTTTTCTTCCTGAAGATGGGAGCTTTAGAAGGACTTGGTACTAGTGTTCACAAGGAAATTACTCTCCTTTTAACAAAAGTGTTTTACAGAAGTTAGTTTTTTGTCCTACTGAAGTCCTCAGCTGTTATAAATAACAGTGAAATCAGCAGCTAAATGTGGCTACAATTTGCATTTTAGGCCCTTAAATATTAAACTTGATGACCTGGACATTGTTTTGGGGTCACTGCTTTTTGTCTCAGATATCACACTGATCAATTCCCAAGCTTCTGGGAAGATCATTTTATAGGGAACTACAGTCCAGATTCACTGCTGTGCTGGTTTGCATAAACTGAAGAATGAAGGGCATCTAAACAGCTGTTCCCCGGTGATTCAGAAGGTGGATTTACACTGCTCTCAGTGTAGCAGAGTAGTTTTATACATTAACACACAGTGCTGGGGTTGCTGTTCCAATGAAGTGTGTACACACAGAGAATTCCTTCCTCTGTGTAGGAACTGCTTGGGAGGACAGTTGAGCTTGATCATCTTAAAGGTCTTTTCCAGCCTAAATGATTCCGTGGTTCATGGCTGCTGTTGGAGGGAGTAAACATCTTTCACAGTGTTGTCTGGGGAAGGAGGTGCTGCAGAACAATGTGTCTGCCTCATGTGGGAGCTCTCCCAGAGCCCCTCGTGTTCTAGGAATGATTCCTCATGCCTTGAAACTGGAATTAAAAGAGATCACATCATGAGATGGTGTTTCCCTATGGGGAAGGTACTCTCTATCATTTGAGGAGCAGTCTTCTCCATGGGAAGAAAACTTAAGGAAATTGTACCTGATGCTGCTTTGCAATTATGTAAATTACAAGTTTAGTGATGACTCAACTAAAACTGGTATTTTTACAATGTTTTTGTAATTTGATTTGTTTCTTTCAGTGCCAGTGATGCTCTTAAAGGAGAAGGATTACAAGAAGGTGTGGATTGGCTCCAAGGTACATCATATGTAATTATCTTGCTCTATTTTCATTCTGTTAAACTTTTTCATTTTGTAAGGTTTTTTCTTTATTTTTTCTTTTGTTTTCTTTCTGTCCATTTCTGCTATCAGATCAAATTACACAGTGAGTACTAAAGCTCTATCTCATATTTGCCTTTCATTTACCTCCTTAATATGCACAAAACATCATGTGGGCTTCCCTGACCAAAGTGTGTATTATGAAATACTAATGCACACTCTTTCAAACAGTGTAGTACTTTCATTTAAACAATACCAGCTCCCACACTTCAATTTCTAATTTTGGTAGTTCAGTTTCTTCTTTAATTTATTCCTAATGTCCTGTCCCAGTTTTACATAACCTAATGTTATGTATCAAGAAATGGTGAAAAAAAAAATAAGCCAAGTACACAGACAAATACACTGTTTTTAATTATACACCTTCAGCTCTTTAATCTAGAGCCAAAAGAAGCACTTCTTACACTATAACGATTATAGGACATGCAGACAGTCATAACTGCCTGGAAAATATCAGATCCAGCTTGGATGACGTCTGACATCCATCTTCCTTAATTAGAAATTTGGTACAAATGTTGTGCCTCCCCCTGTTGTGTGTTGGTAAGGGTCTGGTCTCTCTTATCCCCCTGCTCAGTGTGTAGATCAGTGAAGTGTGGCATAGTTTTGGCAGCCCCATGCCAGTTTTGGCTCCCTGGGTGGCGATGTTGGTGCTGTGAGTGGTGTGCGCGGTGCGGGCTCAGCTGAACTGCGGTGCCGCCTGTGCTGTGCCCCGCTGGCCGCCGGGTGTCAGCGCTGGCCCGGGGACAGAGCCTCCTTCCAACAGGACAACAGCCAGCCCTGGCCCCGGCCTGACTCATCCCCACTGACCTGGGACACCGGACTCCTTTCTGCTTAGACTCGTCCTGCTGACTAGAAAAAGATGGTTTGTTTTGCCCAGTTATTGTAGAGTACAAAAATATTCGGTCATGTTTTCAGAGGGAGGGCTGCTTGCCAAAAGTAGTCTTTACAAAGAGATTTACTGCCCTACAAAAGAGCAGTGATATATCCTCCACTAGCTAAAATAATTCTGAGGTGGGGAACCAAGATCTTAGCATTGAGTTTCCTCCTCTGCTGTATCCTATCATCAGATTCCAAATCATATTTTTTCCTAATTTCAGGCATACTTCTGGCTTAGTAGTGTTTTCTTGCAATGTTCAGGGTCTCTGCTTCTCTTGGAGGAACCTTTTAAGTTTCAATCCAAATTTGGGGTTTGTACATAGCTTCAAGCTACTTTAAAGGATCTCAAATGCTTGTGTAAATATTTTCTGACAAAAGATTTAAGTTATAGATGTGGATTTTTTTAAGCACAGCAAGCAGATTCTTCTGCTCTTACATAGTTCTTCATAGCTATTCACTTCTTACAGAGTGTTAAACTTCTTAATTTTCTGAGCTGAAATTCCTCATGGATGGGCTCTATCTGAAAATTTCCTTTAAGTCTCTGGTTCAGTGAACCCAAAAGCTTTAGAGGGGTTGAGTTTAAACTGCATTGTTACCTAAGCACATATAGTTTGGCAATTATATGTTTAAAGGCTGAATACTTCGATATTTCAAGAACAAATTTTTTGCTCTTGATTCTCCTCATTCCTAGAGCACTAGATGGAAATATTTGGGACAACTCTGTAATTATGGTAGTCCCTAAATCACAGCCTGGTGATGCTATAGAATTCAGGGGAGGAAATGACACCTGGTGAATGAGTGCAAAGTTCTTGTCAGCAGCCAAGCTTTCCTTAGTTACCCTTTGCAGACCCATTTCACAGCTGAGGTGGCAGAGGCAGAAAGTTTTGTCTTTTTTTTTTTTCCCCTAGTGAAGGCTGAGCTTGCTACTTTCCTATTTTGTAATGGGATTGCTATTGCAACAGCACATCCTCAGTAGGGTAAAACTAACCTATCTCACAGCATTCCCCCTTAGTGGGGCAAATTGTGCTGATTTCCACATTTTGTAATGGGGTGCTGGATACTTATGGTAACCAAGACAATGTTTGAAGTGAGTTGAGAGGTGGCAATCAGGCAGCAATGTGGAGAATTGTAGCTACTGAGAGCAAAGTTTTCATGTCGGTTATTCAAAACCAAACTTTAAATCTTTTGCTGTTGGGCAGTTCATGTTCAGTTATGTGGAAGCCAAAATGTGTACAGGGAGTTGAAATGCATACTTCATAAAATAAACTTCCAGGTTTTATTGTCCTCAAAGTGATCCTATAAACCTGAAGAAGGTAAAAATTGAATTAGGTGGAAGAGTCTTCCTGTTTAATTAGCAAGATTTGGAGAAAACAACTTGGCTGTACAGGAATTTCAGAAGTGAATGAGAGAGAGCAAGTTGAAAACAACTCTGCATTGTTCCCCATTCTTGTAACTACACCAAAATATCTATTGTAATTACACCAAAATATCTAAATCCACTTTATGTTTTCAAAGAGCAAAATAGAGCTAGAATTCGTCTTGTGCTAAGACCAGATGTTTCTTTTATTAACAGATCAGATGCAAGTAATGAAGACATGAGAGATAAATAAAGGATCTATGGTGTTCTTTTACACCCTTTGTCAGTGGGTGAACAAGTTCCTTGGAAAGGAAGAGTGATTTGAAGATGAACAGTTCAGCTAAAATATCCTGTATTGACTTGTTTCAGTTTAGTATCTCTTCCAGGAAAACTGAATGTAGACAACCTAGTACCTCAGGTATGCACATTGATGAATTCAAATGAATCTTGTGACTGGAGAGCATATTTTAAAAAAAAAGATTTGTGTTAACAATAAACATCTGCATTCATTTGAGGTTTAGGTGATAATTAGCCATGAGGAAATGCCCCTCTGTTTTTTGGGGGGACGCCTTTTGAGCAAATGGGAATATTTATTTTCCAGAGAAAGAATAAACAGCAGTTCCTGAAATACAGCTACATAAAATACCTACTGATTTTAGATGCTCAGTTTTAGGCATTACTGCCATTTTTTTATATTAAAGTTTGACATTGGGTTTTTATTACCCATCTCTAATAGACTTCTATAAAAATATTTTGATGAAAGATACAAGGGTTCAAATGTTCAGTGTATTTGTTATAGATGATTGCAGATGTTTTTAAGGAATTACTTTTAATGAAATGTTATGTTTTTGTGATTAAGCCATGGTTATATTTGCATTCCCATCAATAAAACTTCAAATATATGACATGCCCTGGTTGGGTTTTTTGACTTTAATGTGCTCATTGAGGGTCTTTACATCCTAGAGATTCTTGGCTTTCTGTTAGTTTTATTTGGAATTTGTTTATCCATTTTTCAGTGGATATAGCAATGTATACTGGAATAAAATGGTATCTCTGTTGCCAAGGTTTTTTTATTAATTGCATATATTTTTTTGCACTACCTAATCAACTAGATTGCTCTTCCAGATACTAAAGGAGCATATGAATCACAGGATAGGCCAGACTGGAGGGGACCACAGTGGGGTCATGTGGCCCAACCTCCCTGCTCGGGCAGGGCCATCCCAGAGCACAGGGCACAGGATTGCATCCAGGTGGTTCTGGAATATTCCCAGTGAGGGAAGACTCCACAGCCTCTCTGGACAGTCTGTTCCAGTGCATGGTCACTGCACAGGAAAGCTCTTCCTCATGTCCAGGTAGAACAACTTGAAAGTTGTATTTCAAAAACACAATTAAGTGACAATTTACTAGATCATTATTATGAAATGTGTTATATATGTCTGTTGTGTATAAGGACTGTTTTACTTTCAAGAATAAATTTAATAAACGTTCTGGCTACAAAGATGTACCATAGGTAGCAAATTAAGAACTTTTTTTTTAGTTCTGCCACCTCTTCCCTTTTAATCCCTCCTCCCTCCTTCAGGAAAGGAGCAGACTGACCCTGGCAGTGCTGAAGACTCCATTTAACTCAGTGATTACCTGATCCCTGTGGGACATGTAATATGCAGCTCTTGCAAAAGCTTCCCCCCACACCCACTGGCATATAAAACTCACAAATGTTCTGTCAGCATGCCTTCTGGGCCTCACCTCATAGAGGAATATTTGGAGCAGAGGAAGCTGTCTGAAATGGTAGAACACTGTCATGTGCTCTCAGTTATTAAATAGTTAAATTTAACTCCCATGCTTTGCCAGAAGAAAAGCTCACTGTAAGAAATCTTTCTTATAGGATGCTATGGTTCTTACAGTTGAGTTTGTCATGGAAGTATTTTCATGTCTCTTTCTGTGACACCTTTGGCCTTTTGTCAATTCTGAATCTAAATACCTATACAAAAATCAAATACAAAGGAGGAACAGTACTATATTGTTCTGAAAAGTTTTCCTCTGAGTTGTGGGCAGATAATATTTTGGTTTACTTTGCATTGGATAACACAGTAATTAAAATAATGACAGAATGAGTTGGAAGGGACCTTAAAAATCATTGAGTTCAACCTCCCTGCCTTGGACAAGGGACATCTTCTACCAGACCAGGTTGCTCAGAGCTCCATCCAACCTGGCCTGGAACACTTCCAGGGGTGGGAAGACCATAACTTCCCTGGGCATTCTGTGCCAGTGCCTCACCACCCTCTCAGTAAAGAATTTCTTCCCAATATCTAATCTAAAACTATTCTCTTGAAAATAATACTTGTAAAACTATTTTGCTGTGTATAAGTATTTTGTAATTATTGTTGTTTACTTATATCTCTTAAACGAAACATTTAATTTTAATTTAACAATTTCTTTTCTACCCAAGAAAATTCAAGTTCTTACATGGAATCCATCTGCATTTATGACTTCCTTGAATAGTATGGATCTTGATGGTTTTCTGATTGGTTTTGTTTGTTTATTTTCAACTGCATGAAGTGCTTTATCTTGTGGATTGCCTTTACTGCCATGGGAAGCTGTTTGAACATACTGCTTTGTTCTTCCATCCACAAATCTGAGGGAAGTACTCTAATACCTTTTCTTTTTTGCTCTCTAATGTAGTTAGTAAGTGCTTTTTGAAAAAAGCAGTTAGTTTTTATTTTTATTATTGTTCCCCTTCTTGGTTTTTTAGTGTTTGATTTTGTCCTGCAACATCTCTTTCTTTCCTCCCCTGTGGGGCCACTGGTCTGAATGAAGACCTGTTGGAAGGAATGGAAATGGAAACAGTCCTATCAGCAAAATACTGGATTTTTAATTCCTCCCCCCCTTATTACTACTTTAACCATTAGTTGTCTCTTACTTTTAGAACATTTTTGATCATTCTGTGAACATAAAACCTCCTGAGGGGATCTCTGCATGTTCACCTCTCCTTCCCACTTTGGTGCCCAGGCATAGGTCACCAACATCCACAGGTGCTACAGCCCTGAATTGCTCTAAAAATGTTGAATTTGGTACAAGGATCACGTGTTGCACAAAATCCTGATGTGTCTGTGCAAAAAGGCTGCTTGGGAGCTGGTTTTCATGGCTGTCAGACTTCCATGCCATTCTCCCATCACATTTAGGATGTTAAAGAAATGAATGAGTTCTGTCTGGGTGCTCCAAGACAGTTTGCATTGACAGGTTCATAGTGGCTGAGGAACAAAGCAGACAAGGGAATTTTCCCTTTTTTTGATCCATGTCACTGTAGGTGTGTGCATTAAGTGGTAACTTGAAGGGCAATAGAGTGACTGAAATTCAGACCCAGGGAATTTGGGCTTTACATCCCACTCAGTGTTTTGTGCTCTTGCTTCTGTGCAGGCTGCCCTCCTACTCAGTTATTCTGTCCTTTAAATGGGCCTGGTCAGGCTTAAGACTGAAGGATTTTCAGCTGAAATTTGGTGCAGTTGTTTTCACATACAAAGTGTTGCCTTCTAAGTCTCTTTACTGAGGAGGAGGGCTATCAGGTGAATGTGCAAATCCTAATTTTCCTAGCTGTGCCTCTCTAGTACTGAGAACACCAGTCCATGGGAACCTTGTGTTTAATCACTATTTGCAGCTGTGCTAGGAGCCTGCATGGCCTCAACACTCCTGGGCAATTTCATATGAAGCAAGTGCAGTTCTAAGTGTGAGCATGTAAATGTAATGGAGCCTTCTTTTAATCTCAGCCCTCTAACTGTAATTTGCTTGGGGTGTTTTATTTACTAATATGAAAGATAAGCTGCTGTAAAAGGCCAGACATAACAGCTCAGCTTAGTTGTCTGCAGACAGGCATTCTGATGTGGTAATACATGGAATGGTAACGTTGCACTTCAGAGCTTCTGTAAAACAGCTGTGCAACTGTTTTGGAAAGCAGCTTATCTCTTAGAAGCTTTAACTAGGAAATACCATTTTGATGGTAATAAGAAGTAAAAGTAACCCTGCTTCAAAATGCTTGTCCTTAAAAGCAAACATTTATTAAGCCAAGAAATGGTGGTTAATCTCAAAAGGGGTGGGGCTGGGGGGAGTTTTTGTTTGGTTTGGTTTTTTGTTTGTTTGCTTTAAGTTTGACTTGTTTTTAAAGTTTTACTTGCTTGGAAAACCACTCTTTTTATGATTAATTCCTGTCAGCCACTTATTTAGTTCTTTCTGGCCTGCCTCATTTCCGTTTTACAGAAATCCTTACAAATCTTGCTCCTCAGCTTTTTGGTCTGCTTCTTTTAACTTTTGCTGAGTGCTCTGCTAGTGAAACTTTGCAGCTCCCTTCCCTGTTGTTTTGGTTTTGGGTGGGTTTTTTTGAGAAACAAAATAGATAATGGGAGAAGGTCACAGAAGACAGGACTAAAAAAGCAAAAAAAGGGTACTACCAAGAAAGTTTCCAACTCCCCTCTTTCAAGAAAGGTCAGGAAAGTTTGCTTTCAAAGGTTAATTTGATATGCCCTGATCCTTTTTTATTATTTTTCACAGCCCATGCGTGACTGCTTAAATTTAAAAATGCACTGTTACTATGCAAAACTAATATTGTGTGTGACAGCTAATCAGAGTTCAGAAATTTAAATACTCTCTTGTAACAAATGCCAAGTGCTTTTAGTAATATTTTGTAACCATCCTTTAGTTCAAGGCTCTGTAGCTCCTGTCACAGTAAGTTACATCATGGAAGCATCTGTGTTTGTGTGAACCAGCATTTTAGAATTAATTTGCCACTGTTCAGTCGGTTGGATTACTATTTAATTGGTTGAATTTTTCTGGCCATATGAAATTCTTGCTCTCACAAGTACAGCATGTACGTGATAATGTACTGTTCTCCTTCAGTGGATGTCAGGATCTCACCATTCAAATCAGCTGTGTTTGCTTTTTCCACCCTTCTAATGACAGCATAAAACCCCCTCCCACTACTTTTTTTCAAAATCAATGCTTGGAATGAAAGCTAGGCTTTCTGTTGTCTACCATTAAATGATCTTGTGTTCTCCAAATTCTTTACCAGGAGATGAACTTAATTGTATTACAATCACATCACTCAGGCACCAGCTCAAAAGGGGGTGTTTGTAATTTCTCTGGGATTCAGGGAGCACCTTTGAAGAGTAGGGTAACTTGTGTAGTAAAAGAAGTGTAAATTTAGCAACTTCATGTTATGCAGTTCTTTTGGCAAAGTGTTGTCTTTGAAGATCACTAAGTAGATTGAAGGCCTATCAAAATAGTTACTGACCCAAATTTAGTTTGCTGAAGAGTTGCCTAGCAGTTCTCAATAGAGGGAAGAAAAGACAATAAGGAAAGATTTAAAAAATCAAGGACATTGGGATGTGTGGAGGAAGTTTCTTTGGGCTGGAGTCATGCTAGTGAATATTAAAGAACCCTAAGCCTCTTGAGGCTCAGTGAGGTAACCATGATAAATGATTAAAGTGGATGCTTGGCAGTACAGACTAATGAGAGCAGCCCCATCAAACTGCCTTTATAGAGCAAGAGCTGGTGCTGGGAGCCTGATGTCCCAGTCTGTGTGGCCTCAGTTTCCTTCAGCCTGAGCCTTTCCAAGGGCTTCTGAGTGCTTGGAGCACACTGTGCACTCTTGGCTTTGAGGTGTAGTTTCATCCAGAAAGAATTCAGTTCGTGTCCTCCCAGCCAATCCTGCCATGTAAACAAAAGCACTGCTAGTGAGGATTATCTTTAAAATACCCTTGTGACCTGAATTAATGCACAAGTGGAGGCATGCCTGTACAAACTTAAGAGGGAAACAATCCCAAAGGTTTCAAGCCATGGGGTTGAAACCATGTGAAAGAACAGCAGAACTTGGCCAGAGGTCTCCACAAGCCAAGGTTCCCCAGGAATAATGCCAGTGAAATATTTAGAAAAAATACAAGTTTGTAGTATGCTTCACTTGGAACTGGGGAAGTTTATTCCACAAATACAGGATATAACCATTGGACAGGGATTAAGAGGTAACACTTCCAACTTGAAGGAAATGGCATAATGTCAATTGTGAAAAATAGGCACTCATGAATAAATAATAATAAATATTAAAATCTCTATGTCAATAATAAAAGAGTCATCTGTCAGGCATCCTTGCTGTTCCTGGCATCATCTGTATTTATGATACACGGGTTTAAAGGTGTTACTAGGAAAAGAATTTTGCTTTTTTTTTTCTTAAAATATCACTCTGCAAGTAAATCTCCTTGTTTTAATTTAATCCACCAATATTTATTAGCATAAACTGAACAAGGAAAAAGTGTCAAAAAATTGGTGTAATGAGTAACAAATTGAATCAATGAACCAGAAAGTGTATATTGGTTTTGGTGACCGTAATATTCCAAGGGATTTTTTCATCATTTATTATATCATTAGTGGATAACTTTAAAGCATCTTGGTCCCAATTCAACACTTTTATCTGTGGGGTGATGTTGTTGGCCAGTCATTAATTCTTGCTTTAAAGGAATAAGAACTGGTGAAGGGTTTATTTTCAAGGGTGGCATGTTACTGCTGGGAAAGGTGGTGCTTTTCTCTTTTAATACTTGTTTTTATTCCCCCTCCACCCCTCTTTTTTGAGGTGATCTTTTACATCCTTAGGTAGTTTTCAACAGGAAAGGGTTACTCTGTTTTGGGATGCCCAGAATTATGTGGAATTGTTTTCTGAGTCCTCTGCTGAGCTTTAAATCAAGAGCAAGTTAATGCTCTGAAAATTTTTTGGCAGCAGTTTCAAAGCAGGCTAAATTGATCTATAAACTAATCCAATCTAGTGGTTAGAAAGTATTGCTGTATTTTGCAATTAAGTTTTGAGTCTTACTATTTCTTTCATTGGTGCCATTATAAAATAAGATCATTCACTATTAAGTTAGAAAACAATTGCAGAACAGCCATTTCAGTGCTGACTTACCACTATTATTATATCTACATATAATACTATAATAAAGCTATGTTGTAGCTTTAGAGTTCCTGGAAATTAAAATGCATATATGCAAAATCTATTTGTTCAGGTTGTAGAAATATTTTTAAGTACCAAATTTCCTTTTTACCCATTTCATAGCTGTTGAAATACTACTTAGTTCTCTGTCTACTCTGGTATGTCATGCAATGATTTAAAAAAAGCATTCAAACCCCCTCTTTTTCTGGGTAATAAGTCTCATGCTTTCCTTGAGTGTTCTGTCATCATGTCAGGTAATGCATTTTGTGACTCCTTAATTTATGCAGGATACAAAATATCTGTGTGATTTCTTAAAGGCTGCAGTAATGCCTGAGTTGTGAAGTGAACGACAGGTGATCTGATATTGGCATCAGACTAAATGGGAATACTTCAATCAGTTCCTAATATAAAGAAAAATTGACAGCTTTATCCAGAGAATTGATTTACCACGGAGATAATATGAGCCTTTATTTTCAGCAGCAGTTGAGCACATTCTGAAAATTGGAAAAAACAGAATACATCTACTGTTTATGAGCTAGAGTTAAGTGCATTCTATAAAATACCATCTTCCATTGTAGAGAAACCCTTTTAGTCTTCTTAGTCATATTTTATTGGACCAGAGCTGTGCATTACATACAGGAAATATTTCTAAAGAGCAACATCAGATAAAAAGACTGTTTCAGGCTCATATCCCCATTAGCCAGACATTTCCTTGTGATGGTGTTTACTTTGCTGAAAAAGCTTTTCTGCCCTGACTTTACTAACAATGAATGCTTGAGTGAGGAAACATGGATTACTCAGAATTTTTGTTCTGGGGTATTAAAAGAAATCTTCTTTCCCCTACTAATAGTTTTGTTGTGTTGGGCTTAAAAAGAAAAAAAAATTAATAAAACCCACAAAACAAATGGGTGTGTGCATGTGTGGGGGTCAGTTATGCTGTTACTTAGCCAGCTAACCAGGCAAAATCTCATCAATGGTCACTTGAATTCTTACAAACTTGGCATTTAAGATTTCTTTCTTACCCTTTTTCTGTGTCTTGTACAGATTGTTTACTGTTATGTGGAACATAACAGTGTTATGTTCTTCTGTGCCAAGAATTAGACTCTGTTTTTCTGTTTGTTCTGTAATAAGATTGTAGTATTTTCTCCCTGTTTGGAATAACTTATGGATGTAATTTGCATGCATAAGAAAAGGTCTCTTCTTTGGTTTTTTTTCTCTCTTTTATTTTTAATTTCTTACTGGAAGCTTAAATGGAGAGGAAAATAAGTTGTTCCCTGAAACCAGATGGGATTCTGCAACATTAGCAGCCAAAAGCTTTTATGATCCTGTTTGGCTCAATCCATAAGAATTCTGCTTGCTAGAGACTGGTGTACTTAGAGTCATTTTTATATACAGAATGTTTTGCAGTGTATTTCTCCAGACACTAAAGATGATTATTCCTTTTGGAATATACTTATACACATGCTCACTATGAATGTGGTAAGGGATTACTTCACATATATATATATATATATGTTCTAATTTTCAAACATTTTTAGTAGTATTTTATAAAGGGTCCAGAACAGTGGGTTTAAAAATATTCTGTGTTGTGGAATCCAGGAGGAAAGACAAGGGGTGACATTGGTGTGTCTGCAGTCAGTGATTCTAGGAAGCCTTGGGGACACCAGGGACTTGTTTTAGAAAATCTTTGAAAAGTAATTAAGAAAGGCAAATCTACTGTCCAGAGGCTTAAATTTACTGTACATTGGCTTGTACCATAATTTAAAACTGCTTAGGAGCTGAAAATTTTAAAATATACTTTTATGTAGATGCATGGAAATATGGTAAGCCCATTAGAATAGTAATTTGATTTTTATATTTGAAAGTGTGTAGATTTCTAGAGAAAGGTGTATATTCATTTTAACCACACATCTGATATTCAAAATACATTCTAGGTGGAAAAGTGTTAAACTAATTATAATGTTTAAGCAGCTGGTAATGTATTTCATGGATTTCTTTTATTTGCATGGAAGACACCTCTTTTTGAAAGCTCTTGCATTCTTATGAATACTGAATTATTTGTGCTGCTTTTTACACTATATACAATACATGGTAGAATTTGGATGAAATCAGCTTACTGAAGCACTTTGTTTAACCACAGTTTTTCGAGGAAGGCTGGTGGAGAACAGCCAGATTGTCTTAGCAGGTGAGCAGGCTCAGAGCAGGATGGTTTTACAGAGAGCTCATTACAGGAAATGCAGACTTCCCTGAGCTCCAGTTAGGGTAGGCTGGTTTGCAGTCATTAACATTGCTAAGAGGACAAGGGAGCCTAATCTTTATTTTGGATTCACACAGGTTTAACTGATACAAGGTGCTGTCAAAAACGTCTTGGGAGCCTCCCAGACAAGCTGTGCTCATCAGCTGACAGTTGTCACATCTTTTGGAATTTGGTACATACATCCACCACAGTATTGAGGCTTCTGAGTGCTTTTTGTTCCATGCCCAGGTGCAGTAAAAATCTGCTTTAAAAAAGATTCTGTAGGTGGGTTGGTGGTTTCTTATTTCATACTTTACAGTTTGTTTCCCCTTTTAGCACTTTTGCTGCTAGGTAGGTGTAAATGTCACAAATTTACAAGTGAAAGACAAATAGAGTGGAAAACAAATAGAAGAGGCTTTCCAAAACGTTGATTTAAAGAATTTAATTCCTAGACTGAACTTTGGCCATAGGTAGTACAGTGTAGAAATCTTACCCAAAATAATAAAGAACACAGTTATGGGTCTCAGAAGCTGCTGTTTAACCCCATGAGTCGTTCCCAGCTGTCTTCTCCAGACATAAAGGCATTTGAACAATAGCAGCTGACCACGTGGCTGTCTTTTAAACCATTTTCAGTAAATCAAATGAAGGAGCTGCGTGTTTACAGTTAAAGGATGAGGATTGCTGGAAGCTGCACAGCACATACTTTACAGCAGGAGGTCATGACTAGATAGAAAATAATCCTAGAAATGCTTGCTAACATCCTTCATTTGTGTAATAATGTAGCCAGGACTCAACTCTTCCATTCTATTGGTCACCTTCATTTTAATGTACAGATTAGAGATTTGAAAGTCATCGGGATTTGTTTCAACATCTGGACAACTAACATTGTGGAAAACGGGTAGGAAATAATACTCGACGACTCCTTTATGTGTATTTATTAATTCATGGTCTCATGCCACCTATTAAAAACCTTGCCATAATAGATTATAGACTGGAAGGGAAAAAGATAGGTAAGGGCCTGTTCTTTATTGAAAACTGTTGCTATTTATGCCACATCTACCAGCAGACATGTTCTGTAAGAGCCTGGAAAATGGGAGTGCTTCTTATTAACAAGAAAATGTAGCAGAGACATATAAAATATTTTGATAGATAAGTGCATTACCATGTATGAAATGGAAAACTGAACTTCGCTTTTGCATAGCAGAGTTGTACTTCAAAGCATAAGAGCACTTCTTATTGTAGTGGTCCAACAATGGAAACGGTTTGAAGATGTTGTTTTCATTTAATAGTTGTATGAAATGTGCTTGCAGGCAAAATGTTTTGTTTGGAGGTTTTAAGATTATATTTCTCCCCTAATTATGACTTTAATCTATCAGGAAAGTTCTAAAAGAAGGGTGGGAAAGGAGGGTTCCTCCTAAACCAGCATGATGGAAATTTGCTTTCCTTTTTGGTATCCAAAGAAAACAAAAGATTTGACTCAAGATTTTAAGGGCCCATAAAAAGGAGGAAATACAAAAAGCACAATTAAAATTTCACCATCTGCTCACTCTAAATCAGCAAGGTAAAGGGGGAGGTTTCCCTTCTGTACAACCATGATAATCAGAATTGCAGTAGAAAAATTAAGTGGATGTGGAATAGGCACAGCACCCTCCCCTCTCTTACTCGACAGTTAAGTGACACTCCGGGCAGGATGAATTATGAAAAAAAATGTATTGAGAGCCCTTGCTTGACATTTTCCTCTTCTGTGCAATTCTATCCCTCTGCAACTGTGTTTTAATGGTTTCTCACTGCCTTTGGTGTTGCCCTATTACCTCGTGTGGGCCACATGTGAGCACTTGAATCTGAGGCGGAAAGGAACGTGTTTGCCCCATCTGTTTTGGTTTGCACGTGTTGGGGCTGCTGTTAGTGCTGGCAGCTGTGCTGATGTGTGAGGCCACCTGCCACATGGCAGATACTGCAGCTTTGGGGAAAAGCTTCCCTTTCCCCCCTTTGCTGGAGGTGTGTGCAGCTAAATCTGAGTCCTCCCGGCGGTTCCCCTTTTATTATTTTTAATGTGTCAAAATTATTTACTCTTAGGTCATGTGATACTCAATTACTCCAGGGTACAAAAAAAGAAAAGGATTATCTAACCTGTGCCGTGCTCGTCTTTTATATTGATACAGTTTTAGTATCTTGATTACTTTTAATATTTTCATTATTTGCCTGTAGTAGAACTGTCATTTGGTATGCTCCTGTATTTTCTGCTTTTCGATGCAGCGAAGAAAGGAGGAACAGATTTGAGCACAAAATGTACTGTTTGGGATTAGCATTTCTGATGAGGTTGGCCCTTTGTTCTTGGACAAGCAGAGCCCTGGTAATGCTTTCGTGCTGCCCCATGGTGCCCCTCTGGGCACTTGTGGACAGCCTTTGGATGCAGCAAGGTGTTCTGCCTGCCTCTGTCTCTGTGTGCAAACCACTCACCATATGATACTTAACTACATCCTGAGATGATTATGAGGATTAATTAATGCTTAAATCCTTTGAAGATATCGGATGCTTTATAAATGCTAATTATTATATTCAGGTTTTCTACAGCTTAGGGATTAATTCTTACTTAAGCAATAGGTAGGGAAGCTGTGAGATGTATGTGGCAAAGAAGAATTAAAAGTAATAATAGACAGTCATGCAGAGCCTAAGCTTCCCTGCAGCCTGTTTGTGCAGTCCTAATAAATTGCCACTTTTCTAATTTGGTTTTGGAGCCTAAGTACTTCTATTTTGAATGTCAGGAGTGTCTTCTCTATAATGCCCCTTTGGGGGCTGCTGTTACATTTTGCAGTTTTAACCCCGACTTCCATTTCTGTGAAAATTGGCAACTATATGTAGGTACTCTAAAAATGTGATTTCTTGTTTTCCTCTCTACTGTTCTGGAATGAAACATTTCCTGGCTTGGTGCACCTGTACCACTGAGAGAATTGTCTACTCCTTGTCTGGACACTGAAAACTGGACAGAACCTCAAGGTCCCCTGAATCATGTTTGTGACTGGTAACTATTCCATGAGAAAGCTACTTTTTGTAACCTGTGATCCAACCAGCTCATCCCAATTCTGACTGCTTAAAAATTTAGCTGTACGTCCAATATACAGCTGTGCCTGTGTTTTTAAAATCCACATCAAAGCTATATGAGATTTGGACTATACAAAGCAGAGCTGATTGCATATTTTTTAAAGAATTGTTCATAGCTGAGGTAGGAAAAAGTGGACAGAAAAGCAGACAGTAGGTTTTTTTCAGGCTGTTTTATTGCTGCTGCTCTGCAGATGGACCTAGAGTACCAGCTTCATATCTGCCTGTCACTGTGACACAATGGTTAAGAAAGAGGTTTGAGTATGGATCAAGATGAACAAATGGAAAAAACCTTACAGAATAGAGGTGATCACTGGCACACCTGTGTGCTTTGGAGTTGGAGATAGTCAAAAGCCATCAGGACACAGTCCTGGGCAATCTGCTCCAGATGGTCCTGATTGAGCAATCTGCTCCAGGTGGTCCTGGTTGAGCAGGGGGTTGGACCAGGTGACTCCCTAAGGTCCCTTCCAACCTCAACCATTCCATAGTTCTGAGATGGCACGAAGCAATAAGGAGCTGAGAAGGGTGTAAGGTGGAGGCAGTCACAAAGAACAGCAGAGATGCTCAAAAAGAGGAGAAAATGTGGTTCTGAATTTAAAATCCTTGTGTCAGGGTTGGTCTATTTTACCAGTAACCCACACTCAGTGAATCATTAAGGTTTGGTGCATCACCTCGATCTATAAAATGAGGATAGTATTTGTCACTGTGCTGCTGCAATGGCAAGGTCATCTCTTGGTGTAGTTTGATGTTAAGTCAAGGGTGGCCACAACTCTTGGAGGGAGAAAAATCAAGGGTTTGGTATTGAAAAGCCCAAAACCAAACAAAAATTAAACCAAACTCCTTTCTAGGAAGTGAACTTTTTCAAAGGCAGGAGAACCCCTTTCTTCCAAGCCACTTTTCGTCAGCAAGAGTGGTCTGAACTTAGCCCCAAGTGACAGAAGGGAGGTCAAGCCCCAGCCGCTGCTGCCGTGTACCTTTGTTGGATGCCAGCGTTTACAGCGCTGGGCAGCAGGCACAGATGCTGTGGCAGCCAGACTGTGCCCGGGATAGCGCGAAGCCAGTTCCTGACTTTGCATGGACAAACAAGTGCAGGATCTCAAAGCTGGCACGACTTACAAAGCAGTAGGCTGGCGCTCGCGTTTGCAGTCAGTCAGAAGTATAGATTCTCAAGGCTGCCTATCCTTTTTCTTTAGAGGTTTTTGGGTTGGTTTTTTTTTTTCACCTCTGATCTTTTCTCTTTGTTCACACTAATTATGACCCATTAACTTTAAAAAAACAAGAAACCCAAACCAAACAGAACGCGCCACCCTCCCGGCGCGGGGGCGGCGGGCAGCGTGCGCCGGTCCCTCCCCCTCCGCGGCCGTCGCTTCCCT
>VZTR01012293.1:121686-212944 GCA_013400775.1 Chaetops frenatus
TCACCGCGGGGAGCCCGCGCGTCCCGGGGCCGGGGGCGGCTCCGGGGACAGCGGCGGCGTGGCCGGGGGAGCCCGGGAGCGGGGTGGGTGCGCGGCTGACAGCTGCTGCCAGCGCCGGGAAGGGCGGGCTGTCCTGGGGCAGCGCTGCGGGCACGGCTGCTGGGCGCTGGGGCGAGGGGACGCGGGGGCTCCCTGGGAAGCGCATCGAGCACCCCCGGCCCCGCCAGGCTCGGCGGAGTCCCTCTGGAACCTGCTGGGAATAGCCCAACCCCTCGGGGCTTCTCCTCCGCCGCGCTCAGCGTGCTGTGCCCTGGGTCTCAGCTCCTTCCTCGGAGACTGAAAGCAGGGCAGGGCGCTGAGGGCTTTGAGGGTTTTGTTTGTTTGTTTTTCCTTTTCAGTTTTCACGCTGAAAGTTTTCTTTTAGAGTGGTGTAAATCAGGCTCTAATGCAACATAAATATTACTGATGTGTTTAAGCCTCAATGCAAAATTTGTGGTTTATGGAAACTTGGTTATTAATAATTTTTTTAGTGCAGGGAGACTTTACAAGATGAAAAGGTTTGGAAACTTCTTGTATATTTGTTCCTCTTCCTTTTTTTTTTTCCTTTTTTTTCTTTTTTTCTTTCTTTTTTTATTTTTCTTCTCGTGGCTGATTTCTGCCTGTGAGTAGGAAAGAAGCACAGATAAGTTTCCTTCAGTTTCTCAGGCAGCCTCATTTCTGGCCCAGGTTAATGAGCATATTTTTGTGGTGAAAAGGTGTTAACTGCCTAGGCCTTACTTCCTCGGGTGTAGTATTTATTTTTTACTTTTAACATGTTGGTTTTAATCTGAGTCATTCTTCATAGGGCATTGGTTTGTGTTTAAACTGACAGACAGTAAATACAGTTTAATCAGATAGACAGTGGCTATCGCAGTAGTTCTTCCAGTGAAAAGCTTTAGGATCTTGCATTGCATGTTCTCAGCAATCATGGAAAATAGAAGATCCTATTGCTGTCCTACACGGACCATCTCAAACGTTCTTGTAAATGCACCATGAGGATTTTTAACTCCGGGGGTTTAATTTTACTGTAAGCATTTGACATGCCAGTGCATCACCAAGGATCCCCTGGTCTTTTATGAGCAGAAAACGTTGCTTTTTTATTTCCTGAAAAAAAAGAGCAAGGCTGCTGAATCAAGGACATCTTTACAATTGCTGGAATATCGTGGCTATTTTGTCTGGCGGGAGTGGTTAAGATATGGGGGAAGGAGGAGGTTTGGATCTGGCTGAGGACCTGGAGAGGCAATAGGGGAGGTTTTGTCGGATGACGCCTTGCCAGCTCCCTTACAGCTGTGGTTGGGATAAAGAAAAAAGCCTAGCGGTCACCTTGGTAAGGAGCAGAGTGATGCCACTTCAGTGGTTTGTGCACTAAGTGTCCCATCTGTAGGTAGCACTCATGGCAGACCTACTCCACTTAACTTGAGGCTGCAGTCTAATCTCTATCCCAATCGCAGTTTCATTTCCTGCAGCCAAGAGCCTTTTCTTTATTCGGAAGCTGGGATAGTCCACGCAGATATGGAAAGGCTCCGGCCTCTTGGCCTCGCTGTTGAACTCCTCACGAGGTTCGCTGCAGGGTGGTGGCCGTGACTCTTTCCTGGATCAGAGGCAAGCGACAACCCTCGCCATCCCAAGCCCCATTTGGTATGTTAAGGAGCTTTTCCT
The DNA here is from genome assembly GCA_013400775.1 of Chaetops frenatus. Lineage (NCBI taxonomy): Eukaryota > Metazoa > Chordata > Aves > Passeriformes > Picathartidae > Chaetops > Chaetops frenatus. The sequence goes on from VZTR01012293.1 coordinate 123,385, forward strand.
TGTTGTGCCGGGCTGCAGCGTGGCACGTTAGTCAGGAATGCTGACGTTCTCGTATTTGGTTTCCACTGGCAGCCTTCTTGGCAGATTAGCGTAATTGCATACATTACCCAGCGCCGGGCTGCGATCAGTGCCGCAGGTTTGCTCCTCGGGTTTATTTAGCGAGCTCGGCCGAGGAGCAGAATGCATCGCTGAACAAAGCATGTGAGCGGGGAGGGGGCACCAGGGCTGCTCTGGGTGTTTGTTGTGAAGGTGTGGAGCGCGTGGGCGAGTTGGGGAATGCAGCTTTTGTCAAGGGCTGTGAGCAATGTGTGCACCGGCATGGCTTCCCCTTCAGGTTATCGGTAGGATATATATGTTGGAACCAGACCAAGTCTGAGATGCATATAGAAAGAAGCTCTTCTGTGGAGGTGTTTTACCTAATGATGGGTTTCAAGAAAGTAGAAGACCTAGGTAAAGGGGGCAGGAGAGGGAGCAGTGTATCACATACACTCTGTGTGCCTGCACTGAGCTCTGCAGACAGGCATCACACTTGGTGCCTCTGCAGAACATGACAGTTTCCTAAGTTTTAAAACCATGCAGAAATGAGCCTGTCCAAAAGTCATTCTTCATCTGCCCCCACAGAATAGGCAATGGTGGGTGGCTGGAAGCTGCCAGCTTTCCTTCCCCCAGCTGCAGAGCTGCCCCTCAGCTTGGTGGAGGATGGAGCTCCTGCCCATTCTTGCTCCAGACCGTGTTCAGGTTTACCTGTTAAAAACACAAGAACCAAAACCCAAACCTACCGTGACCCTGGTTTAAAATAGGAGAAAGGGGATGGGGGGAGTTCCATAGCTTGTTAGTCAGTGTCTTAGGCTCTTCAGAGAACCTCATTTGACAAAGAGCTTATGTTAATAACTTGCCCTTACAGCAATTTGTAGCTCCAATGAACATGAGGCTCGCTGGAGGCTTCCTTGCTTGCTTGTGGAAAAAAATAAGCCGTGCAAGTTTTGTGGCAGCAAAAAGCACAGCACATGTCTTAGCAGTTTACTTGGCTTTTACATAAAAACGTAGCCAAATGGAAAGCACCTCCCACCCAGTGCTTGCCTGCTGTTTAAATGTGTTCTTCAGAGTTGGGGCTGCTCTGAATGGCTTCAGTGCTCTTCACCCCAATATTTATCACTGACTTTCATCAAAGGAAGCTATTATAGTTACAGTCATTATGCTCTACTGGACTGTTTGCTATTTTCAATAATACACAATTGGTTATTGGTTACCACAGTGTTTGTCCTGGAGCAATCTAAATCCCCAGGGTGACAAAACCCAACTGCATCTTTAGTGTTCTAATAGGTGTCTTATAATTTTTTGAATACATGTGTCTTTAGTTCTTCTGGAAGGAGACACAGCTTTTACACTGTAAGTCAACCCACTGCAGATTCTTTTAGAAATATGTGGCTTCTGTGGCTGAGCAATTGTTCTTCTGTGAATAAATGTGATCTTTCAAGGGGTTGTGGCACTTTTTACTGAGGTGCTATCAAAATGTCCTTTAAAATATGGGTACATTTTATTAGTTATTCCATGCAGTGTTTAGCAGGTTCATTTCAGATTTCTTTTTTTCCCTCCAAGTGCTGTTAGCTGGTCACAAGTTTGGTTTGTCGGGGTATTTCATCTGCATTGCTGAAGTATACCAGAGTTATCAAATAGGGAAGAGCAACATTTTATCAGGTTTTAGAAGGGTTTTGAGTGGCTGATTTGTTCCTTGGGGTTTTTTTCAGGCTGAGATTGTTGTTCCATTCATCCATTAGTATCTTACCAAGAGCTTTCAAAGATGAAGAACTTTGTTTATTCTGCCTGAGGAGAGATTAGAGTCTTTTTTCTTCCTTTGGGACTGCCAGTCATTGTTCCTGTTTACAAAGAACATGTATTTTTGTAGTTGTAAAAACTGTGCATTTGAGGGACTGATGGAAATTGATGGAAAAGAGAGTAATAAATTTCAAACCTAGTTCTTCTGAAATTACTCCCTCCTGGCTGGGTTTGATTCAGATACCATTGGCATCTTTGAAGAAATCCATTGTCTGCTGGAAAAATCAGTCTCTGCTTTCTAATAAAGAATCTTTTACTTGCAAAAGCCAGAGCAGGATTCTTTGTGTTGTAGGTAAAACGTAGCTTATTTATGAGTGTACATGAGCGATGATGGTTTGTGGAACCAGCAGGGGCAATACTCCAACCATACAGAAGAATTCAAATTTGACTTGCCTAAGTAAGGTGCATTATGAAAATTTTCTGTACATTTGTTCTTTCTTGTTGCTTCCTAGGTTTTTCTATTATGGCGTCCATTGCAGGATAATTCAAAATAGTATGAAAGGCCCTGGTTCAGCAGGGTACCAGAGTGGTTGCCTATAATTATCAGGTAAATAGTTCTGTGCAGTCCAGTGGGACTGCTTGCTTGATGAGAATGAGGCACATACTTGGATGTCTCATGGGACTGAGACCAGGAGGAGCAGGGCCAGCAGCTGGCCATGTGTGTGAGAGACATTTCCTGAAGGAAATGTTACTAGAGTCTTAATTATAATAGAAGTGCTCCTTAGAAGAAACAAAAGCAAGATTTTTTTTCCCACTATTTTAAATGTTAACAGCGTTGTGTCCTTTTCCAGTTACTGGCGTAAGTGCTAGAGTTAATGCAAAAGTATTTCCAAAACGGCTACAAGTCTGTGGTTTTAAGGAACAGTTTTGCAAAGGTGAAAACTCCTCGGTCGTCTCTGGTGGACAAAAGGCTCCCAGGTGGAAAAAAATTAGGATTCCGAAACATGTTGCTGTGGGGATTGTATTTCTAATTATTGTAACTTCTTAAAAGAGTGGAAACCCAGCTGCTGCTTTTAATTTCTGAGGGGCTTTTGGATTTCATACAGGTCAGTTGCTATATTCTGTTGTACTTGCAGACAGTAGCACAGCACTGGATTGCTTAGGCTTTAACTCAGTTCTTCTGCTTTATTAATTTTCATTTCTAATATAATTTTTATCTGTTCTAACTGACTTTGCAATATTTTTGAAAACTTAAGGTTGGAAATGTTGGCTTTCTTATTCAATTCACTTTCTCCTGTCCGTTTTCAGACATGAAGTCTAGTCTCTAATGGTGTTGTGTTATTGTGATTCCGTGATTTGCCTTATTTTGAAATAAAATGTTGTTTTTCTGAATGTCCCACTGCTTTCTAAGTTGATAAAATATTTTTCCAAAGGCAGTATATCTGCTTAAGCAGTTTGGAGGTCTTGAGGCCTAAGTCTGTGAACACCTTGTGGATCTGCACTTCACCTGTGGACAGTGTCGTGTTGAGAAAAAATGTAGGAAGAAGTTACTTCTTGTGAACACATGAACGGAAAAGGCAGGAAAGAATTGCAGTGGTAGCATACTTTTATTTTAATCATCAGTTACAGGCTGCAAATTTAGTCATAAGACTTATTTTTATTGGAATGGAAAAATGCATGCCTTTAAAACTAAAGAGGAAACTGCAAAGCGTCTGTAGGATGCTTCCTCATGCATATTTTGTGAGTAAAAGATGGGAGTTCTGGAGAATATTTTCTTGGGTTGAAACAGTAGCCTTCTGTACATCTACCAGGAGTCTTCTCCCCCAGCCTGACTAGAAGAGCTCGCTGCATTTTACTGGTGACACCAGTCTATCTCTCTTGCTTGTTTTTTCCAGGGCGCTTTTTCTTAATGACATCTTTTTGAAATTCTGGTATGCTCTGTTTATCAGGACAGCAGTTGCTGCGGCTTTAAAGCTGCCCTGGATTACTTTTTTTAAAAATATCTCCTATTTTTATGCCATTTTGTAAGTACCACTGTTGATCCCTCACCCTGCAAACATGCCACTTGCAAACAGTTCTATCCCCTATTAATTCAATACATTTAACCTTAATAAATAGTTTGTAAATCTGTTTCTGATGTTATACCAAGTGTTTGTATTAGTGACCAGTAACATATCTATTCCATAAGAATGCTGGAAACCATCTAACCAATCAGACAGTCAAATAGGGAGCAGATTCCACAGCAGTGTTGGTTACTATGCTTGACAGATGCCAGAAGAAAAACCTTGATGTAATCTGGTATAATCTCAGTGCCCAATAGCAGAGTAAGCTCTGCTCAGAAACATTTATATTTCTTTCTCCAGCCTTTGTAGGGCTGTTCAGTTCTCTCACATGTAAAATGGATTAAGTTATTTAGCAAGGGTCATCATACTTATTTCACTTGGTTCTAGAATTTAAAGGTACGTGTTCAGTGTAACGACGTGGTTTGGTTCTTGAATTTTTTTCATGTAAACTTTCATTGTAAAATGTGGCCTATCTATTTTTCTGACGTATTTATTTTCCATTCTATTTTTAGTGGCTCATGTTAGTCTTCATTTAATACTGACACACTTTGTGTAGCTGATACAAACCATGCAACACAGCACTGCTATTGCAGAAGGTGAAACTGACCCAGCTTTGCTGCACAAGCAAAGAGCAGTGTGTAAATCAGCAGCAGAAACAGGTCTGAGGGGAAAAATTGTTTCAGTTAAAACAATCTAAATTGCTTATTGCTGCCTGTAATCAAACCACTTTCGAAATGAGGGTAGTTTAATTGGATATAGTACATTTTCTGCTATTTCAACACTTAACTTAATCAGCAATTGTAATACTTCTGCCTAAGTTCCTGCCTTGTCCTCCTTGCTCCATTTTCTCCTTCCTTACCTTTCTCTGCTTTCTTTTCCTTTTCCTCCATTTCCCTTCTTTATTTGTTTTAAATTAAATAGCAGCTTTGCTTCCCTTTGACCCTCTAATTTCAAATTCAGTGACTCGTTTGTATAATTTCCATATGTCTTAATGTCTTCAGTTCTCCTCCCCTATGTTTGTGGCCTAAGTTTAAGCACAGAAGCAGCAGCCAGAAATTCCACATTCAGATTTCTGTGCAGAATTCTCCCTCTCTCTTTAAGACAAGCCCCAACAGCCTTGCCAGAGACTAGAGGTAGATTTTGTCACTGCTGCTACCCTTTGGTTTTCCAAGAAGTCTGTTAACCTTGGGAACCTTCCTGAGAAATTCAGTGAATTTTTTCACTTTGGAGCTTTTCAGAAAAGGGCGACATTGTGGTTTTGAGGGGAGGGAAACAGAGAAAAGAAGTTTTAATTAATTTAATTCATTGGGGTATTTTTCTTCTAAAATGCTGTCATTTTTATTTTCTGTTAAATACTAACATACTTTACCTGTCACTTGATGCACAAGGCAAATTTTTTTTTGCATTTAGTTGATTTCTTCACATCTTGTTGCTGCTGAGCTTTACAGTAATATTTTCCTTTCAGTTAGCTTACCAAATGATTACTGTGCCCTTGCTCATATTCCTCATGGTACGTGCTAGAAGTTTTGACTCTTAAAAAATTGACTTTTCAGATTAAGTTCTGATAGTTCTCCTGGCTGCACAGCACACAAATGGCTTCACAAGTGTGATGTTAGTGCCTAGAGGAAGGTGTTTCCCTTTAAAGTCTATTTTGCTTAGTTGAATTAAAGGGGAAGGATAGAAAAATTGATTTACTGTGTCTCCCAGGCCTGAGAAGTTAATAGACATGGTATCGATCGTAACATCACTGAAAGATAGGAATTGTCAAGCTCAGTTTTGTTTATGAGATTATAGCTTCACTTGACAAACTGCTGAAATATCATCCTTAGATGCTTAAGACTTGGCACTGATGCTCCACTTAAAATATTTGCAAGTGTAATAACAGCAGGCTAAAACTCAACATACAGAGGAATATAAAAAACATCCAGATGTAATAATTTTCTACTTGTTCCATTTGAAGAAAATGAAAAGGATGTATTTTTGAATCAATTTAGTATCTTCACAGATAATTTAAAAGAGGACAAAACTGTAGCATGTGAAGTTTGCAGATGATTAGAGTGAAAAGTATGGAAATCACCATGTAGATAACATTGGAAACTAAATTGCCATGGTTGATAGACATTTAAACATGAGCTGCCAAAGTGGTGGCTCAGAGGAAAAAATGTGATTGTCGGGTGTATAAACAACAAAACACGTGTTCTGTGGATTCTCTGGTTACTGCAGTACTGAGACCAGTTGTGGTGTCCATGATTTATCATGAAAAATCAACATGAAAAAGATGCTGACAAACTAAAACGGGCTCTGAAAAGAGCTCCAGAACAATTTGATGTCTGGAAAAACTTCCCTCACAGAATAAAATAAAGTAGCTCAGTGGCATTTAGTTTTGAAATGACAGCTTTATGGTTTGATTCTGCCTCAAGGAATATAACTGGAAGGAAAATCAGATTTAAGTGCTTTATGTTGTAGTAGATCTGTGACTTCCAAGAGGTTATTTGAACCCGAGACCTTTATCATCTGTCCCACATAGATGGAGATGGATTGAGAGATGAGACTTGACAAATCGGAATAGTAAGCCTAATAAGTAGTGAAATTAGTAATAGTTTACATGGAAAGGTCTTATTTACAAATGTGGTTGTTTTTTCCAGTGTTTGTTGTTTTTTAACCAAAGCTCTTACCATTTTGTCTTGTGTTAAAGGCTTGACACAGGTCTCTCTTGGTGAAATTTCATAATCTAGATTATGCAGGAGGTCAGCTGCAGTAATCATAAGGGTTTGTATGGCAAGCAGGGTAACTGGTATATATAAAAAATATTAATTAAAAAGTCTGAATTTTTAGCAGTTATCTTTTTAGTTACCTCTTGGAAACTGGGACAAAGAGGAAACCAATACTAAGCAACCTATGGCTCTTTGCAGTTTTATAATAAAAATTTCATTACTACTGCTGATCTGTGGATATGGTGTGAGAATTCCTGTAATATGCTGAAACTTCATGGAGGTCTTGCACATCTATATTTGATGTTATTATTAGACTTGTGGATTTCCAGTCATTTACATTCTTTGGGGAGGCTCTTGCACAAATGGATTTTAAAGTACTAGGTGATGAAATCCTTGTTTCAATGCTTCTCCATTGAAATATTCTTCTTGGAAGGTCAGCACTGAACGTGTAACTGTTGGCACAAAGTAAAATTTGAAACAAGTCAGGACATCAAAACCACATGAGGTATATTTCCCAGAGAGGGGTGTTAGGCTTGTTCAGAGAGAAAAGAAAGGCAGGGGTCAGGAGCTGGCATTACACCCCAGAATGCTGAAATAAAGAAAGCAAACCTAAGAAGCATCTGTGAGGTTGGGCATTGCTAACAATGTCAGCCTTTTGTGGTAACAGGAAGGGTTTGTCTACTCAGAGAGTCATCTGTGCCTAAGAGAGAGAAGATGGCAAAGTGCTGGAGCACTCACCTGTCTGGTTACACATGGACTGCATGGAAAGTAAGTGCTGGAGCTGCTGCATTGGAAGAGATTTGATTTAAAACCCTGGGAGAAGTAGGGAGGCTCAACATCCACAAGTGCTGTGGTAGTGCTGAACTGAAGTTCAGCTTTACTCAGCTGTCCCCATTTCCTTAAGGGAGTGCCTATTAATTTCCCCCTTGCCAAACAGCAACAGACAGTCTGTGCCTTCTCCTTGTAAAAGGAACCTAAAATGTCACAGCAATTACTTTCAGTTTGAAGAACTCTGCATGTGGTCAGTCTCATCAAAACTTGTGTGTTTGTGCTTTATTACTTGTATGTTTCCTGTAGCTTTTTTTTTTTTATCTGTCACAACACATTCACAATCTGCTGCGTGCATAACATGGGTGGGGTGGATTAATAAAGGAAGAAGGGGATGGGCTTTTAATTTGCAAGTTCTGAGGGATTGTTATGAAGGACAAGGATGGAGGAAGCAGACTTCTCACACCAAACAGAGATGCTATGAGGGCCTTTTGAAGATGTGATTGTAATTGTCTTGTTCTGTTTTTAGAGGCAGTTGCAAAAGACCTTGAAAGCCACGTACTTAAACATGCTCCATTAAATGGCTTTTTTTTTTTGTCCTTGACTGTAATCCCTCATGTAATCTCTTTTTGTGTGAGCAGTAATGCAGAATGTGAACGTGTCTTGCTCATAAGAATCTCTAACCTCTCCTTCCAAAGTGTAATGATTAAAAACTTGGATCACGAACCTGCTTCTGGTTCAGACACCACCTGTCCAAGTATTACAGAGAGGTCAAAACAGAGGCAGCAGCAGAGGAACAAAAAGCAATAGAAAATGGCACAAAGAAAGGTTTGTTCAGAAGATACAAAAGATACCATTCTGTAACTTAAGTTTAATCTTGATTATTTAAAGAATAAGAGTGATGCTAATCAGGTTAGGCATGCTGGCAGGACAGTAGAAAGAGCAGCAAGACAGCTGAGGAGAAGAAATCCCTCTAACCTTCCCCTAAACCTTCGCTAAAGATTAATCCATCTCTTTTGGGTGCACTAATACATAAGAGAAAAAGGAATGTCTAGCAGAAATAGCAACAGAAGGGCAGTAGATTACATATCTGAGAGGCTTGGGTATCTAGAATGAATTGTGACAGCGTATTTATTACTCTGAGTGTTATTTAGGATTCCATGCCTTTTTTTTTTTCCACTTTAAATCTATAAAATGAGAGTAATATCTGTCCAAATATGTAAACAAGTGGTTGTGATGATTTTTGAATGGCTGCTTGGATAGGTGAGAAGCCCATGGAAGCAAGTTGGCATGGCAGAGGTGTTTTCTGTCTTCCTAAGATCAGGCTTTGCTCTTTTACTTCTTAAAAGCAAAGACGAGTCGATTCAAAACTTGGGTTAGCAGAGGCCTGTTTCTGGGTGTATAATGTGACAACAGTAGTTTGTGATGCAGAGAGTTGGAGAATAATTAATATTCCTGTATGGACCAGTGGGAAATGCTCTCCTCAGAGGTGGCTGGCCTGTCTGTGGGTGGGGAAACACAAACCTAAGTTTAGATGTGCTCGGCTGGAGATAACACCTGCCCATGGCAAAGGGCTCCAGAAAGGCACTGCTCTGGGAAAGCTTAAAAGTCTGTGGAGCCAAACGTTATAAATACAGATGTAGGCTTAGCTCACAGTGGTGTCATGGAAGCAATGATGAGAGGAGGGAAGCCTTAAAATTTGTAGAGTTGTTGGTGGGGATTGCTGAGTTGTATTGTGTGAATGAAATGAGCAGTGGCCAGCCCATTCTCCAGTCCCAGGCACTGAGTGAGGCCCAGCTCCTGTGTCCGTGGTGTTTGGGCTGTAGAAGGGAACCTTGACTCTTTGAGGGAAACAAAGCCATTTTGTCCTAAACAACCCACGAGGCCTTTGTGCAGCAAAGGAGCTTTTGTGCTGTAAACTTACAGCTTTTTGTGCTGTAAAACTCAAACCATTTGGTTTCAGAGATCCTTTTAGAACTGGGCCCTGGCTAAGGGGAGGACAGGTTCACACCAAGCAGCCTCTGTGGTGATGTGAGGGGCAGTGGTTTGTCCCTCTTGTTCCTGCTCTTGAGTGACATTTGTTGCCCCTTCATGGTGCTGTTAGAAATCACTGCACTGTAAACTGGATCATGGGCTGGGTTTTTCCTCATGGGAACTTCTGCCTCCCTCTTGATTTTATCAAAAAATGTCACCCTACTGAAAGCCCTTCTTGACTGAGTTAAGGATGTAAGATAGAGATAACTGAGGCTGAGGAGGAAGGAGTGGAGATTTCTAAAGCTGGTTCTGCTGACAAAGTCAGCATGTTTGAGGAACTACACCCTAAAGCAAAAGGTTAAGGAATGTAGAAACGCTAGAGTATAAACTGTGAAAGGGTGTGGGGAAATGCCTCCAGAGTTAGGGTTATTTTATGTTGGAAAGGAAAGTTTTAATACTGTTTTTTTTTTTTAACTTGTTGATTTTAAGATGCTTATCTGCTGATTCTCATTCTTTCAGTTTTGGTATGTATGCTATGGAATTTCTATGGCTAGCTAGAAGAAACTAATACAGTCATGTATTTCAAATATGAACAAGAAATAGGAAAATAAAAAAAGTTATTGGGGAAAAAACACATGATGTAAAGGGAAGAATATGAGCAAAACAAAGTGATGAAATAATTCAGCACTGGTAATATGTGCTAGTAGGACTTAATGAGTGAGGATGTCATTTGTGGTCTGCAGACCAGTTCCATAAAGAGTGATACACTGAACTCAGGAAGAAGGTCTGGTAGACATCAACCTCATTATTCCACTCTTAAGTCCAGGGAATTCCTGTTCATGTCAAATGTATCAACATCAGGAAAAGCCATGTAGATCTGAGAAGGGTGTTTTGGTTTTTATTGTGTTTTTTTTTTAAACCAACAACAAAACAAAAACTAGGAGAGAGAAAATAGGTTATGTACAGAGAAACACTTTTGTTACTGTGCCAGACTGCCCAGAGTGATTGTGACATCTCCATGAAACACATTAGCTGCAGAAGAAATTAATAGGTTAGAATATTAATTCATCTGCTCTGTCTTCCAGGGAGGCAAAGAACAGCCAAGACTTTCTGTCTGATGCTCTCCCTGAAAAAGCATCTTTGTGTTTATGAATGCATTATGAAAGATTACCTAAGGTGATGTGAAAGTACATGGTTTTTGACTTGGAGATGATCTATAAATGGGAGGAAGAAACTTTTCTTTTGATGCCTCTGAAAAGATGTGAAAGATCTTGAAAAACTTAATAGAAGGAGAGTTCTGCTGTCCTTTTTATTCAGGGAATGCTGTCTCTGAGCAGCTGAGAAGGCAACTTATATTTAGTCAGAGTGGCTTTTGCGTTTTGTGTGTATATCAGTGTATACTGAATGCAGATGCCTAAGCCACAATAGGAAGAAAACCTTTCACTTTGGGAGCCTTACTGAGATGTACTTCCTGTGGTTTACAGTCAGGAGCAGTAGGGGTACAGCAGCACCTAAATTCCTTCTCCAAATCCTGGCAGAATTTCACCAAACTGTAAATAATTGGCTTTTTATTTAAAGAGCTTTCAGTTCCTCTCTCCACACAAGTTCAGAAATAAGGGCATGTGCATTTTTCCACAGCAAAGTTAAACATTTAGGACTGGTGAAGAAGGGTATTCAAAGTGATTATAAATACTTACTCATACATTGGTACAAAGTTATTTGTCTTCATGTTATGGTACACAGTGCAGGAACTGATGTCTGTCCTTAACATCACCTAATGTTTTCCTTGATAATGTTTTTGCTTTTAAGTTGCTTGTATCATAAAGGTTTTTATTAAAATGCTCTCTGCTGAATTGTGTGTAAGTATTGTTTTAAGGATTGGGGTTGAGGACAGGGAGTTGGTTTCCTTCACTCCAAAGAAGAACTCCCCAGAAAATTTGAATGTATTTGGTGAATTTCCCGTAAGGACACATGTGATTTTGGACTTCTGACTTCTAAAATGGAACAGCAGGTGTTGCCTTGGGAATAAACACATACCTGCTGTCCCCATTCTAAAATTCCCTCTGCATTTGCATGGCCCATTGGGCGTGTTCAGTGAAGAACTGTTCAATGTGGTGGCTGTGATTTGGGATGATTCCACCTGCCAGGAGTGCATTCCACTTGCTCACAGCCCTCAGAATGGGGTGTACCTTCTGGCTGCCAGGTGCTCCTGTGGCAGTAAATGCTGCTGTGGTAGACCACTGTTCAACTGCATTGAAAAATAATACACAGGCATGGAAATACTGTTATTTTTCAGCTGGAAGAGCTGGAATTCTGTGTGCTGTTTCTGAATGCTTGAGTTTGAAAACCTCTATACGAGGTGAAACAGTCATTTTGTTTCTATCTTCAGCTTTTTGGGGCTTGGCTTCTTCAGTTACAATATGTGCAGAGTATGGTTTGGAAAGTATGTTTTTCTGCCCTTCCAAGTTAAAGTTTAAATTGAATGTGTTTGCTCTTGAGTGCATTTGAATAATTCAAGTATTCAGTGTTACAAAGTATTTTTGTTTTTCAGTTCTGAAAACAAAGGGAGCGATGCCATAAATTCAAAGAGCAGCCAAAAGGAAAGCACAACTCTGCCTGCACTTCTGAAGGTAAGACTTTCATTGACTAATACTTATTTTAGGTAAAACCTGCCATCCCTGCTTGTGACTATTTGTTAGAGTTCTGATGTTGGATGCATTCCTGCACTTCAGTGTAGCACCTGATTGCCATGTTCTGGGCTAGGGTCCACTATGCCAGGCTTCTAATGTACATCCTGAAGACAGAAAAACTGCTTGTGCTTCACATTCTTAAAACAAAATCCACGTATTTACTCACAAGAAAAAAGTGGGACTTCAGTGTTAATTCCACATGCAGTTAATCAATGAAGAAGAAAACTAGTATTTTTCTCAAACCATGTTTTCAGGCATTCCTCTAAAGCACCATTTCTGTATAATTTACAAATATCTAACCAGCAAGTCTTTGCTTGCCTGAAGGTCTGCTGGTTGCCAGCCAGAGCAGTGTAAGATCTTTCTGCTGAAATTTGTCTGTACATCGGGTGCTCCTCACCAGTTACCCGTGTTAATCATGCTTGTCTTGTCCTGTAAGCCTTGTACTGCAAGAAAAGGACATGTTCCTCTGTGATCAGGGCTTTCTCCTATGGCACTAGGCACACCTCTAAAGTTGTGTTTAGATTCAGCCAAATATCATAAATAATTATGTACAGGACAAGTGATAACAGCTGGTTTTGCTGCTGTCACATGGAGCTGTTCCAGTGATCCAGTCACTAAGCAATTTTGCTTGAATTTTTGTTCCTTTTCTGAGCTGTTTCAGTTCAGTGCAGATAATATGGTGGCTACTCCCCCAAAAGGGGCTTGGCTAGTCTGCCAGATTTATCTGTAGGCTTCTTAACACACTTAATATGAGATTTCTATCCCAAGTTGCATTTATTGAGCACTGATGGTGTATGGAGAAGGAAGTCTTCCCTAGGCCCACAGTCCCTGTATAGTTGCATTATCAATATCTAGGGACCATTTGTTTGGGCATCACCAAAGTTGGAGACTTTGCAGTCGCCTCTTACAAAGACCCCAGCAGGATTATTGCTCAATAAAATTCTGTTTTAACTGTGGTTTGTCTACAGCAAGGTGGAAACCAATATTTGTTCAGAAGTCCTGTGGATTCAAGCAGACTCTGTCAGTTCAGAGCTCCTGCAAAACAGGAGCACTGCACACATTCCTGCTACCATAAATCATTGATCTTATGCCTTGGAATGCAGGCAGAAAGATTTCTGATAAACCAGAGGAGATTCTATCTACTACAATAGAAAAAAATTTTCTCAGTTAAAAAAAAAATAAATAAAAAAATATCTCATTTTTGTCTGTCAGATCAGTGAAAAATTCCAAACCAGATTTTCCTTTGGAGTAGGGTTTGGACAGAGGAAGGGGAAGCATTTAGCCTACGTGCACAGCACTTCAGCGCTAGGAATTGCTTAAAAGGAAGTATGAATAGGGCTAGGTCTCAAGGAAAAAGCAGGATGTGTAGGTGGAGCAAAGCAAGCATAGCAAGTTTAAGTTACCCAAGAGTATTTCTTTCTTGCCAAAAACTAAATCTCATTAATTTTTTTTTAATTTACAGAAGCCACAATTCAGAATCTTTCCTGCTGAATCTAGATTTGTTTCAGTAAAGTCTTTTACTCAGAACTCATGTTTTTATTATACTATACTAAAAGTTGGTGCCAAAATCAGTACTCTAAAGTTTTGTTCCAAGCATCTGATCTCCTCTTTGTCTTGCCATAACTTTTTATTTAATTATATTGTTTTAGACCTATGTTTAAAAGCCTAAAACCATGACATTCTCTTTGAAATAATACCTGGTGTTTGTATAGGCTTTAGGAAGGAGGTGTGGTTTTCATATTACTAAAATGTGCTGGCTCTTCAGCTGTACTGAGAGCTTCCTGTCTAACTTACTTTCCTCTCTCTTAAGCTGATCAAAAACCTTTTGATACACTTGAACAGTTTCACATGCATAGTAGTGAGTACTTTGAGCAGTCCAATGTTTTATCTTGTGTGCACTGAAATTTCAACTAGATGGTAGAAACTTATTCAGAGGAGGTGGAGAAAGTATTTGTGTTCTGTTGCTCCCCCCTGCTACATTTTCTGAGGGAAATATTTTTCTGTTTTTTCCTCTCACTGCTGTCTCCAACACACACTTGAAATTTGGTAACACCACATTGGCCAAAATAAACTCTTCTGCAAGGATCACCAGAGTGCAGCTGAGCAGTTGGAGAGGACTGACACTGTCTTAATTGTGGTCTTGGGATAATCTCAAGAGTCTTTTCCAGCCTAAATGATTCTATGTAAGGTATGATCTGTGTTATTAAAAGATGCTTCAGGTTTTTTCATTCAGTCATCAAGGTTACTATGGGCTGACCAAAAAAAAAAGTTGTTATGGACCATGTGCTTTGTGAAGAATGTCTAAATCTATACGTGGAACAGTTTTGGGCAGGTTTCCAAGCATGCCTGTGTCTCTGAGCTGTGTTTCTACCTCAGCACTTCAGGTGGATGGTGACTAAAAGTGAAACCATGTTGTGTCTGCGTTAACTGCCACCAAGTTAATGAGCCATCCTGTTTCTGATAGACTTCCATGCTGTGATTTTGTATATTCATTGGCCATCTCAGCAGGAGGCCAGGGGCTAAATAGCAGAGGAACTGTAAGTCTCTGATTTAGCAGCAAAGGTTGAATGTCTAAATTATAACTGACTGGGTGAGTGGAGCTGGGAATTGTGCCGAGCTATGGTAGCTCTTTGACTTTTCTGAGCACTTTAGACACCACTTCTGTACTTTACCCCTGTTATTTTTTTCCTAACATGAAGTATTTAGCTCATAAAGGGAGGAAAAAATAATTTCACGTGCACCTTTTGAAAATATCAAGCCTAATTTTTCTGTGTGCCAGTAGGGGCTTTATCAATCATCACTTTATCACTTTCAAGAAAATATTACTGAAGTGTATTTGCTGTGCCTGTTAATTGATTGCAGAAGGAACACCAGTACCTCCCAATATTTATTTACAGATTTAGTTTGGCTTCTGTTTCTTTGCATTAGGGCTGTAAAGGGTGTCCTTTCTGAGTAAATGCTCAGTGTGAGCAGCGTGATTGTTGAACAGATGGCTGTGTGGATGTAAACAGCTCTCGAGCTTCATGTTTGGTGTACTGAGTAGCTGCACTATGTAGTGTCCAGTACACCTTAGTGTATCATTAACCTCACTTTCAGTGCTACAGGGACTTTGTTTTCAAATGGAATATTGCAGCAGTGCTCCCTGCAAAAGTGTGTTTCACAGTCCCCACGTATCTTCCCTGAAGCATGGAGGAAGTAGCACATTCTTCCATAACTCATTAGGGAGAAATCCTTAAATATCTCAGCACAGGAACCACCATGTGGGCTCTGTCAGGCAAACCCAAAAGTTTAAAAAAGTAAGTGCAAATTTGATATACCAAATGTATAATTTAGATTCTAGTATTTCAGTAGCATCAAATATTCTATCATTTGGCCCATAGGCTCAAGCCTGAATTAACTTGAGACAGTCTCAACCTGCATAGAAAACTCAGGGGCAGAAAGTACAGCAGAGATTATCAAGTCTGCTCCTGTGCCCCAAGGTGAGATCTCTGTATCTGTGTCATACCTGATAAAAGTTTGTCTGACGTGTTCTCAAAGACCTCCAGGGATGGAGATCTCTTAAGATCTCTGCAACCTCATCAGACAACTGTTCTACCAATTTCATAGACCTTATAATTAAAAAGCCTTTTTCTTAACATGCCATCTGAAGCTTCTGTGCTGCAAATTAAACCAGTAGCTAATTGTCCTCTGACGAGTACTCTTGTATGCTGTGAACATGGAGAAGAGATTATTCTGTAGCTCTGCTTTCTCACATGAATTTCATTTCAAGGTAACATAAAGGTGGCTGTATTTAAGCAGGAGACATGGTATTAAATTTTGATGGCAAGGACTGCAATTATGTGATAAGATGGAGCCAGGTTCTTTTTGGAGTTGCAACGGGTACAAGTTGGAACATGGGAAATTCCAGTCACCTATATGAATTTTCTTTTACCCCTTTACTATAAAAGAGGTCACATATTGGAACAGTTTGCCCAAGTGAGTTGTAGAATTTTTATGCTTGTAAATACTCAAAACAAAGCTGGATGAACCAGAGCTGCTTTGTGCAGGACCACAGACTGCATGACCTCCCCAGCCACATTCCTTTCAGCCTAATTTGTGCTGTAATTCTCTGTCACAAAATTTTTCATCCAGTGTGACAATTTACAAAAGGTTTTTTTTTTTTTTTAGAAGTCCCCTGTACTTGCTGAATATAGGTAGCTGTTCTTACTGAATGTCCCTGATTCTGATTATGGTTTTAAGTTTTACAAAAAGTTAGAAATCAAAATTAAACCTAGAGTCTTAGTTAACTACATACCTTTTTCTATATAGCATCGGATAGGGATTTATATTGTCATGGTTTTATTTTATATTGGTTTTATTTAAAATATCTCATCACTTTAGATTTCATCACTAATTACCTAAGTAATGTCTGCTCAGCCTGTCTGTGAATTCTTGCTGAATTCCTGACCTAATAATTAGAAATCAGAGAGGGGGATTCTTTGTCTTTTGGGAATCAAGGGAGATGGACTACTGCTGTCAACCGTGAATTGTTTAAAAACCGGAGGGTTACTTTTAAAAACTGTTGCTGCTGCTGCCCACAGCAACAAATGAAAGATAAAATAAAAATGGTTTTGGAGTTTGTATAATCAAAATTCTCTTGTGAAAGCTGAAAGCAGATCTTTTTCTCCTCAGCCATGATGTAGACTTTTATTGAAATGGAATTTTGGTTTCCAAGGACACTTCGTTAAATTGATGGTTGGTGTTAGCAGCTGTATGTGTTGAGGAAGATCTTTCAAGATCATCCCATCTAAAGTTCTGGTAAATTCCCTTGTCACACTGAAGATTTTTAGAAAGAATGCTCTTGAAACATGCTTCTCTCTCTACTACTTCAGTTCTTCAGAGAAGGGATCATGAGCAGGGAACTTTGTTTCAGGATGGGTGGGGAAAAAAACAGGCTTAAACCTTGGTTCGTTTGGCTCAGAAAACCATGAGAAAGATGAGAAGCACAAGTGTGATGCCAGATGCTATAATTTGCCAATAGGATATAAATGCAGGTGGACATCACACTGTCTCATCTCATTCCAGGTGTACTGCCTCCTTCTCCATTGAAAAGGTAAATTTCACCTTCCCCCCCCCCAAAAAAAAAAAAATTCAAGAAATTCTTAAATAAAAGAGAACAGAAATTGTCATGTTTGTGAAAATGTGTTCACTAAAAGGCAATGAAAGTGTGGTACTGAGAGACTTCAGAGTAAAGAACAGAAATAAGACAATTTAATTATTTTCTCTCTGGCTCTACAGTAGCCCTTGTAGTAAATAAAGTGATGGTTGCATGCTCAGAAGTGAGTTTCAGTTCTTAATCTTTGATCAGAGCTCTACAGTAATTTAATGAGAAAATTCAGAAGGGAAAATTTTTGAGCAGCTCTGCAAATGGTGTGAAGAAACACTTTTAAATTAAAAAGTTAATTTTGTCATTCTAGAGACTTTCACTGACTTTAAAATTCCCTGTAAAGATGACTTAGCAGAAACTTTATTTCAAATTGTACCCCCTGTTTTTCCACATTTTCATTTGAAGTGAAATCTGTAAATATGAAATCTGTTATTGTGAAATTTGGAATGTATCTCTGGATACTTCCTCAGATTTTAGGGGAATACTACAGAGTTTCAGAGAATGTTTTTTCATCTTTTCTTTCCTCATCTGAAAAATTAAATGCATATTAATGACTCCTTGCTGTTTCAAGAATTCAAATGGATAAACAAATTTTTAAAGTCCTAGTGCTGAACTTTGAACAGATGCAGTTGTCTTTCCAAATGTTAAATAGTCATTGACTTTAAATAGGTTTATTTTTAAGAATGCAAAACTGATACAGTTTAACTAAAAGTCTCTTCCTGTTGTTTAACTTTTACTCCTGATTATGAAGATGCCATGATTTCATTAGTTTTCTAGTTACTCTTGTCCTCTGGGGTTGCCATGACCTGATTTTTTTCATGTCAAACCAAGCAGAGAAATGAGAATGTGGAAGGAAAACTTCACAGTATTAAAAAGCCAAAATAGTCACGTTAGTTGGGTGTTTGTAGAGGTATTGAGTTCATCTTTAACTTAAATTCCCCCAAAACCCCAAGTCATTCTTTGTTTCTTTTAGGTTTGGTTGGTTTTTGTTGGGGTTTTTTTGTTTGTTTGGTTTTTGGTTTTTTGGTTTTTTTCTTTTACTAATTTGTTAGAAGGTACATTTTAGTGAAGACTGGTTTTCTACAATGGTGGACCTCCCTTACATCTTCTACCCCACCACTCTAATTACTGACTTACATAGGAAAAACCCCCTTTAACCATATATATTTTTAAATCAATTTGTCTCATGAACACTAGCAACAGTGGCCTTTTAGGCGTTCCTATTGTGTATTTCATTGTCTGATGTACTTTTGCCTGAGTTTTTCTTAATGCCATTCTAATTTTCTTAGACAAGTCTTGTTCTTAATCTGTCTCACTATGTCCAATAGGTTTTTTCATTAGATTTCCATATGTATTGCCTCCTGTTGGTTGCAACAGCTTAGAAGATTTTCTTCACAGTACTTGGAAAAAAAAAAGCTTATTTCCCATAAAGCTTATTTCCTTAAACCACTGGGTTTAAGGCACCTCAGTGTGTTGCACTCACTGAAAAAAAAGTGGGATATTCCACCAAAGATGCTTTAACCTCCCAGAGAAAGAAAATCTGCTGGAAAACCTGCATTAATGACTCATTGTGGGGATGAACTGGCCTGCCATCAGCCCCAGCCATCTCGCTGTGGATTTTGCTTAGCACACAGAATTTACATACCGTGTCAGTGTTCAAATTGAATGAGATGCTCATAATTGTTAAATGAAATGCAGCCATCTCAGTTGTGTTGAAAGGTCAGAGCTAAGGCTAGGAACAAGATTAATTTTCCTGTACTATAGGTGGCAATGCCTAGATGTGTTACTTCGTGCACCCAACGCTTCAGCCTGAAGCTGTTAAATGATTTCTAAATGCCAGCAAACAGAAATTCAGGAGTAGTGCCGTGACCCTTTCTCAGATGTGTAAATTGAGATGTTGGGGTTAAATGACTTGTCCCTGGGATGAATTAGTGATGATCCTAAATTTCTGATGGCAGGCCAATCTTCTCTCACAAGTACAGGAGGGATGCGGCGGTGGAAGTGTATCAGTGCAGGAGGCAGGATGCTCTGCAGCAGCAGCAGCTCCCAGTGCCACGGCCCAGGCGGCCGGAGAGGTCCCTGCTCGGCTGTCTGGAGTTTCTGCTTCGTAATGAGCATTCATTCATGGGGAGGGAAATCCGAAATGTCTGGCACTTGTGGCTGGAAGCTAATGCTTTGTTCACGGAGATCTGTGTTTTAATGCTGTTCGTGTTTTCATTTCACTCGTTAGGGCAGTAAAAGAGGTTGTGTTTTTGGCAGACGGACGTAGCCCTTGCTGATGGAGAACCTCTGGCAATCCAAACTTCAGCCACCCAGCTGCTGAGTAAATGTGGTTTACAAGGGTGGCTGTTCCCTGCTGGTGCAGGAGGTGAGGAAAACTGAGGCAACCCTGGCAAAGCAAATCCCCCCTCAGGGTGCTGTTGTGGCACCCCGGGGGATTGTTCACGCTGGTGGCGAGCCCCGGGCCCGCCTGCCGAGGTGCAATTAGGCCGAGGGCGGATGTCTGAGCTGCAGCCAGGGGTGGATTACAGCCTGGAAAACACACCTCGGCTGCCGCTGAATACATCAGCCCGGATAAGAACCCTGCCCCAGACTCGGCACCGTGGGCTTGTCTCCCGAGCCCCAGCTGCCGGGCTTCTGTGCAGCACAGTGGGAGCGCAGTACCCGGACACAGCCTCGCTTAGCACTGCAGCCTCCTCAGTCACCTGATTGAAGTCGTAATCTGGTTTCACACTCTGCCACACCAGCCTCCTTGCATGTGAGGGCACAGGCCCATAGCATGATTCAGGATGAAGGGACCCCAGAATGTCATCCAGTCCAGCCTCGGTTCAGCTGCAAGGTCAGGCCAGGTTACCCAGGGCTTGCCCAGTGAAACTTGGAGGAATGAGTTGCCAAAGGACTAAAAGCTAATTAAAGCTTCATGAAGCATGTCACAAGCAGGAAAGCTCACAGAGAGTGGGGAAGGGGAGGCAAGGGAAGACTGATGACAGTTTATTACCAGAGGAGCAGAAAGACAGCACTATAGCAGGAAAATTTTTTTCCTTGCATCAGCAAGGATCTCAAAGGGGATCTGGCAGGCAGGTTTCCATCCAGAACCTACTGCTTGCTTGGTAAGACTGAGAAACTATTCAGACTGCTGTGACACTGGAAAAGGACTTTTTAAATTTATTTTTCTTTCACTGATGACATGAAGGTAGAGCTAAAACAAGTCACTGGTATTCCTCCAGTGTTGTGAATATCAAACTGCTCAAGCTTAATTATGACACAGAATCAAATCCTCTGTCAGAGTCACCTAAAGGCCCTCACTGTTGAAAACTGGTGGGACATACCAGGGAAAAGATTACTGTATATATACCCTATGCCCTTGCTTTTATTTTTCCCCGAGTGTTTGCTGGGGGCTTCTGTCAGAGACAGACTGGGAGAGAGGCATGGGAAATGAGAACTGAAAGTTTCAGTGGTTCTGGCTCGTGGAATTGCCACTGTGGTGCACGTTCATCAGGCACTGGTGCCTGAAGGCTCCTGCTGGGCTAGAGACTTGCTGCCTCTAGTACAGTGAAATCATGTGCTTTCGTCTCAGTAATTTGAATATGGCACCATCTTAAAATACAAACTTCAAAATCTGCATCAGGAGCATGGCTGTTTGTATAATGCCTAAACAGTGCTTCAGACTTTGAATTGAGATTTTGTGTGCAAATGATAAAATACCAATAGCTCAAGCTGTTATAGCAAAGTGGAGCAGGAGGGAGAATATATGGAGAGTAGGATTGATTATATTGAAGGGAAGAAAGAAGGGTTTGCATGGTTTCTGTGTTAGGACTAAATATCCACATATATCTTCAAATAAGCACAGTGTAAATGTTCTCTGTGGCTTTTTTTCATGCAAGATGCAATTTATGGTTAAAGGTATGGAAGGATCCTTTCATATTAAAAGTTCCTGTTCTTTTGATTTACCAAAAGTTACGTAAAGAAAGGAAGATTAAAGAGGAAGGAAAGTCTAAATAGATTCTGTTTCTGGAAGCAGAGACTACAAAACAGCTTTTCAAGCAGGGCATAAATTATGCTCACAAATAAGCAGCACAGTCTTTACAAGTGTCATGTCTCAGAGCTGCTGGGAGAAGACTTTCACATGTAGAGATTTAACTATATTTGATGTCTCAGTTCCTAATAGAGAAAAAAAAAAAAACCTCCACTAGTTCCTGCATACAAATGATTTTTAAAAACGGGCAAAACCCCACCAAACAAAACAACAACAAATGAAAACATCTATGACAATAAACTGTTGTCAAGTTTTTAATGCAACAATTTCTTTTATAGTTAGTGGATTTTGTTGTTAACTTCACAGATATTTTAATAGTTGATATAAATGTTTATAGCTTAAAAGGGTTACATGTGCAGAGAAAAGAATAAGATTTGTGTGTGTTTCCTGCACTGAGATAATCTTTTAAATCAGACAAATCTGCATGAATGGTACAAATCACAAAACAAGGGAGAAATGCCCTCCCTCCCTTAAAGTTGAATTAAAAGCTGGTGTTGAAGAATGCTGAGGTATTAGTCAAAGTGAAGGAAGAAAATACGACAGTAGGACTTTGAAGCTGACATGATGAATCATTCACTCATCAAATTTTGGAAATTATTTTGTTTTCTTGTTTCTGTTTTGTGTTTCCTTATGCAAAGTACTCAGTTCCTATGAGATAAATTTAATTATTCAAGAGATTTATTCGAGGCTCATGTGTTACTTGTCTAATACCAGAGACAGCAGCCAGAGCTGTGGCACATTTGCAAGCTGCACTGTGGGCAATTTCATTTCCAGGGGTGAGTTTGGGTAGAGTTGACATGTTAAGTGGTAAATCTCTGATAGCACAGAGGTGACTACACCCCTTTGTGATGCATCAGCTGTTGGTCAGTGCAGTATTTGGGGGAACAGGTGGGGTTTGTCACAGGTGAGATGAAAAAAGGCTGTAGTTTGACTTAGCCCACTTCTAAAAGTTTACTTAGAAATTCAGTTTGATTTTACAAGCATCTTACCTGTACGAAGAAAATGGAGGTTGTGTGGATTTCTCAAGGACAAATTAGTGCTGTTCAGTTTCTATCCTCACATAAACAATTCCATTTTGCACACATGCATCTTTTAATATTAAGCAATTGCATCTGCTCTGTATTTAAATGGTGAAAAAAGCATTACTTGAAGTTTAAAGACCACTGCTCCAGTATTGCTAAATATATCTTGAAAGTTCTTAAGAAATTGCCATTCCCCAAGGATGAAGCTGAGTTCATTAAAACATTTCTTTCATCGTTAACATGATCCTAGATGGCCTATTAACAAATAAGCCTGCTGGCTTATTTAAGATTACTTCAAGTGGAAATGGGTTTAGGCACCTATTGGAAGTAGCAGGTTTCTGTGTAGATTGGATGAGTAGGTGTTGCCCAATTTGAAACAATTACTCTTATCCAAATGTATTGTTGACACAACTAAAATTTGCATAGGACTTTTTGTTCATGTTCTTTCCCACTCCTGTTGAGCAGGATAGATTTCATCTAAGAAAAGCTGGGCTATCTTTAATCTGTTTCTAATAAACTGGATTGAATCAGGAATTGAAATTACAAGGGTTGACTGCAAAGATAAAATAGGCAGAAGTAGCCTATGGCATCCAGTATGAAGGGTGGGGATGGAGGGGAGAGGTACTTCCCAGAAAGCTTTAGTCCAGGGAAAAAAATATTTGCAGATTGTGCAGCTGAAAATGTGATTACGTGTGGTGTTTATGAAGCCTTCCAGTGAAGTTGCATCACCCTTTTGGCCAGATGGTCTTGACAGAAGTAACATGAGCTTGGACAGCAGTCCTTGGATCTGTGAGAGGAGCTGACACAGAGGAAATTCAAGGGCAGAAATTGGTGAGGAATAGAGCTTGCCTTGCCCCTGGGTGTAGATGCTCAGGTGAGTAGAGGGAAGAAATGAACATGTGGTTTGAATGAGGTGAAGCCCTGCCTTGGTGCTGGTTCATTTCAGTTCTCTGATAGGGCTGATAGGCAGTTCAGGAGGTCAGAGGTGCAGAGCTGCTCTGGAGGGCTTGGGCTGTGTGGAAAATCAGTTTGAGAGACTGTGGGAGACAACAAATCCATTTGGAAACAGAGCCGTGCAGTTGAAGGAGAGCTGTCCGAGGGTGCAACATCAGGTTGCTAAGGATACCAGGTAGGATTCACCTCTGGGATGTGAGTTGAGTTTGTTTTATCCCAGTTTTGTTCTTGATTCTCCTCGGTTTTTCAGAAGTGCAGAAAGCTGTGGTGTGTTTGTGTTTGGCTGTGGTGTTCTTGCTTAGATTTGCGAGCTGAAAACTGTTCTTCTCACAAGCACATGGAGGTTTGTTTGTGAAGCTGTGCTTTCTGAGGGGATTAGTCTGAAGTGTGAAATAACTGTTCCTTGCTTCTTCCCCATGTTTTTTATGCCAGTTGAAGCAATTGTTGCCATCTGTCCTGTATTTTTTTCCACTGCCGCTGCTTTTGGAATTTTCTAGCCTGTGTTGCTCCTTTTTGCTTTTTGTGGAATAAGGACCCCTTTAGTACAAAAAGAGAAGACAACAAGCAGTGGGCTTTAACCTTTTTAAATGACAGATCTCCTGAAAGGAATACAATGCATTGGTGCAAATTAAAATCAAGGGATTTGGGAATGTGTGAAAATTACAGGAAACATCATCTTCACGTGCTTTTTGTATTTATCTTAGGCTTGTCAAAATGAAGAGAAGAACCATTCCACAGAAGAACTTAGCAAGTCTGAAATCCAGGAGGAACTGAAAAAGGCTAACAGCCTCCCTAGTTTGACTCCTGGAATCAAACCAGCAGATAAAGACAAGCAACCTCGAGAAGGCTTTTTTCATTTCCTTGGAAGCTTATTTAATATTGCAACAAAATCTTCTTTGGTAGAATCTAAACCCTCTACCATCCAAGATGAACCCAACAGATGTGAAAAGGATTTACAGAGCACAGATACCCTTCCAAAGGACATGCAGCCAAAGCATCTGAAAATTGAAGAGCCTACAGCTAGAAAAAAAGAGAATTCTGTAAATAAAGATGATGCCATCTTAAATAATATTGGGAAAGAGATCACACGGGATGTTCAAGGAGGCTGGAAACAATCCTTGGATACAGAAAAGTAAGTTTTGTAATTTATTATTGAATATGTTGATGTTTGTGTGTGTGTACAGAACTATGCTGACCAAGTTCTGCTGGCTGTATGAGAAATTTCTGTCATTTCTAAGGGTGGTTGGATTGTCCCTGGCTTGACTTTGTGCAAAATTCCAGCAGCAGCTGCCCTAAATAAATGAGAAGGGGAGAAGTCAACTGCAACAAAATACAACTTTAAAGAACTTGTTTAGAAGTCTCCTGACTAGATGTGGCATTTACAAATATGTTAACAAAAATAAAGAATTCTAAAGAGCTTATTTCCATCCATATTAGGGCCTATATAAAGCTTTGAATGTTTTTTCTTTTTATATTTCGGCAGCTCAGTACTTTTACTTCTGCAAGTAAGGTTTTCTGATTTTTAAATTATCTTTCCTAGCTTATTTGACTTGGTGATTTTTGTTTATGTGATTTTTTTCCACTAGTTCTTTGGGGTTTTCCTGTGATGTAAAGAAGGTTATGTAAAGCAGTCAATTTCAATTAGTCCAAATTTGGAGCATTCTTTACAGTCTTGTAATATTTTTAAAAGAACATTTAAAAAAAAAAAAAGTGGTGGCAAGGGCACCATTATGTGTTTGAGAGTAGAAAAATTAAAACACTGGCTGTGGACAATGCTGTGTATTACAAAACCTTTTCTGACTGTCATAAATATAGTTTTCCAAAAACATTTGTAGCTCTTATGTAGAAAATTTGGCTACATGTGAGTCAGCACAGCAGAGGTTTGGAGTTAGGTACTAAATTATGCCAGTTTTTGATAGGTTGTAGAACATGGACTTATTTGTAGGCAGCGGATCTGCAAATGATGATTACTCAGGCTTTCAATGTGGTCCAGAGTATTTATTTCAAATTTAAGCAGAAAGTAGTGGTTGGGGATAACCATTAAGTCTATCACAGTTCTCCTACTTGCATTGCAGAGTAGGAGGATGGACTCAGAAGAAAGACCTTTTTTTCTTTTAAATTTTTAAATTGGAGTTGTTCTCTGTTTATTGGTGGCATGTGAAGTGTTGCATCTCTATACAGGAGCTGAGAGACACCCAAAATAGCTGCTTATTGAATTCCACTTCCACACTGGGGATGTCTCCAGCACTCTGCCCTTACCTGTTATTCAGCAGAATAAAGATTTGAACCTTTAAATCACAAATGCAGTGAGTTAGGATATGAATAGGGGATGTCATACCTATTTAGGTGAAGTTAAAACTCTGTTTTCTCCTCCAACATACAGTAATTAATAGTAATAATGGTTGTGTTCTCGTGAGCACTCTGGTTTGGTCTGTGACGTGGTCGACTGGTTTTTATCTCAGACTCTTATCATGGTATCACCCATCTGACTGTGCTTTTTCCAAACTGCAGCTCAGCACCACCACTGCTTTGATCAATGCAGGAGAAGAGTTCTCTTCCCCTTAGTTGTTCCCTGGAGAGCCCAGGAACGTGGTGTTAATTCAGCCTGGTTCCTGAGCAAACTGTATTCCCTAAAACCTGTTGGACAGGCTGGGTTGCTGCATCAGTCTCTTGCTGCTATCTTTTCTGTTTCTTTAGTATGTCCTTATCCTGTATGCACAATTTACAGGGTAAGATGGATCTCATTCCCCTTTTTCTTCTTGTGAATTCTTCATAAAAATGTAGATTAATAAACAAAGTAATTTTTGAAAGCTTGCAGAGTTTAGAAAGTGTGGGTGTTGACTCACTGGAGTGAGTTAACTGAAGTCACTGAAGTGACTTCTTTGCTCTGTGCAAAAATTTTTGAGTTATTTTTGTTTTCTTGAAGTCAAAGTACGGTTGGATTTTTCAATTGACCATCCTTTCATGTTGTCCTGTATTGTTAGATAATATTTGCAAACCAGTGTAGATTTTTTTCGGTATAGTTCACATGACTCATGGCCAGGCAAGTGTGTTAGAATGTGTGTTGCCCGTCTTGGAGGTAAAGGTGAGTTGGCCTATATACAGAACGAAGCTTTTTCCATGGAAAAAACCTTTTCTAAATGGAAGAAAAGTTGTAATTTTTTTTTCATTGTAGCTGTTGTAAATTAGGGCAAACATTAAACCAGTCCATGTCCTTTTAAGCTTATTCTCAAAAGTACAGTGGGCATCCTGCCCTTTTTGGCTTGGGATACGAACAAGTTAGACAATTTCTTTTTAACTTTAATTATGTTTTTCTCTGTCTGACCACACAACGTGAACTGCTCTTCTGAAGCAATTAGTAAAGAAAAATTGGAATGACTGTGGGGAAGCAGGGGCTTGCATTGTTTACCTTTCTAAAAGTTTGAATCAAGGATAACTGGTTGTTGTTTTTTTTCATTTATGAGGTTATGCTGGATTTGTTCTCTTTTAGTTTATAAAACTTGAAAGGATGTAGAGTAGTTTATTCTTTCCAGTACTAGCTGGGTTTTTTACTAAATATTAACTAGCTGGAATTCAATTAGCATAGCTAAACTGTAAAAATGCTCTTGGTTGCTGCCAGTTGGCTAAAGAGTCTTCTTGGAAGTGGGTGCTACAAGCACATGAGGAATGATGGGGAGAAGGGGTAGAGATGTAGTACAAAGGAAGGTGTGGAAACCATGAAGAGCAAAGATGATATGAACCTGAAAGTGATTGAGTCCTAGAAGTCATAAGAGACGTGCTAGTGAGCCATATAAAGCCACAGGTATTGATTCCATTGATTGTTGCATTAAACTGCAATTTTAGCATTTCCTGTAGAGGCAGGATGTAGCAGAGAGCTTTACAAATCCTTGTGACTGCTGCATTATTAATCTTACAGCAGTTTCCTTTGTCATGAGGAAGATGTAAATGAGTTTGTTAATTCTAAACGACAGTGAAATTCTGCGTTAGGGATTGGCTGTGGTTAGTGAGGAGGTTGCAATGATAAGTGCAAGAGGGATAGTTGTTAGATTGCATAATCCCTGTTGGAGTTGTTTAAAAAAAGAAAGCCAAAATCAAACAACCTTTCCGATTTTAAAAACCTACCAAATGGTCTCAGATGCTTCTACTCAGACAACCTCATTCTCCTCATAGCCTTAAAGCAATATTTGGTGAAATACAAGGCTATCAGAGTGCTTTGACCTGTAAACTGAGGTTAATTTTGCCCTCAGTGGGAGGTCTGGCACTTGGTAAGGACTCGAGTTTCCAGGCTTTGAGCCAAGGAAAGTGGAATTCATGAGCTCAGTCTGTGGAGTACATGTTTGTGAGGGACAAAATGTGTAGATCACATTATTCCTCCATCACCCTGGCTGGTTGGCCAGGAGGTGATTTGTACCTCAAAGGCTTTTGCTCCTTTAATCCCAACAGGGGCAAAAGGTAAAGGAGGAGCACAGAAGACCAAACCATGCTAAATTTGGAAAAGTCTCTGTCAGACAATTACTGTGGACAGTAATTGCAGCACAGAAGATGGGTGAGGAGAGTTGGGCTAAGTCTCCAGTTATTGTATCCCTCAGTCTTCCATTTGTGTGGGATGGTTGAGGGTTTCTTTGCCTTGAAGAAGTGAAGTGAAGCAAGCAACTGCAAAGTAGGGTATTTGCTACTTGTAGAAAAACCTCTTACTTAGGTAAGATAGCAACTTCTGGGTGGAATAGTCCCCTGTGGCAGACTGGGAGGTATAAAAGTGAAAACTTCGTGTTTCCTCTTGGCTTTGCACTCCTTAATGATGTTAAAAACTAACCTTTAACTGATGAAATAAGCCCTAAAAATAAAACCATGGAAAAGTGAGAGTACACTTCACCTCATTGCTGGAACTCTACATGAGAGAAATGACAATTTCATAAAGTAGGTGACAAATACAAAACACAGATTTGCCCCATTATCTTTCTTTCCTATAATGTAAAATTCTTTCACATATATTGCCTGTCACTAAAAAGCAACAATTTGGCTTCAAAATTGAGAATGGATTTCCTGCAGTGCATGCCTGCCATCTTCTCAAGAATCCTAATGGTGGTAATGGGTAGTACCTTGTGCAGGTGACTGAGGACAAAACTTTGGCAGGTAGTTTTCCTTTCCCCCTGCCCCAAAGTCTGATGACCCAGATCTGTTCTATTGACTGCTTGCCATTTGTCTGTCTTCCAGTAGACCTTTTTTTTTTTTTTTTTTTTTTTTTGGTAATATCCAGTAACAATAAGTGGATGTTGCAAATAGTGGTGTGCAGAACAATAGTGCTTGTGAAACTGCACAGCTTGTTCTGGAGTTCAGCAAGGAGGAGCTTTATTGCATTGCTGAACATGGCTGAAGAGGCAAAAATCAAAATTGTACCTGTTCTGAATGTTTTGTTTAAATAATCCTGGTTAAGACACTAATACTCCAGTTCAACAGTTGAAAAGTCCTGCCTTCCTCCTTGTGTTATGAGCCTTGTAGACTTGGAAATGAGGAAGAACTCTGAACCCCACAACTGCAAGGATTTTCTTACTGTAGGTAAAAGAGTGGAGGGGGTGATTTCAAAAGCAGATGCTCAAAACATGCATTTACTTTTCATACCTTACTAAGAGCCCAGTACTAGGAATAATTTAGTGAGAGCATTGCAAGCAGTTTCATTCAGAAGGGAGGTGGCCCTAAGGAGAAAGAAATTTCAGTCCAATACATTATTGGATTTTGTGAGGAAATGGGTTTTTTTATTAATTTTTAAGTCTAGTAAACCTGTTGCTATACATCTTATTGATGTATTTGGCACTAGTATTAGCAATTAGTATTTCCCACCTTGGTACTGTCAGTAAATCCTGCCCTTTTATTTTGCTCTGATAGAAATACATCTGATAAAGTCCTTCAGGTTTACATAATTCTGGTTAATAGGTTTGTTTCAGAGCTTGTAATTCTCCTTTGTGTTGCTTGTCAGAGGCAGGCTTGTGGTGATAACAAAACACAGCCCTTAATTTGTCTGAGGGATCGTTGTGTATTGTGGTTTTGATTCTGTCAGTAGCAGCAACATTCATCTTTCCCTATAGATGCCTTTGGCAGAAAATCCAAGAGTAAATGAACAGAAATTCAGCACTTAATTCCAAGCAATAGTCTCACCAGGTAATTCCTGAGGAATAGTGTAGAGGAGTGGGGAAGCTGCTGCTCCTGCATTTGTTGGTGTTGATTTTTTGATGGCTTTTTGGCCATGGAAGTGCAGTGTTGTGCTCAGGGGGACAGGGAGTCTCTGCTGAGAGTGACCTGCTGCCACTTGAAAGGGGCATAAACTCCACCCTTCTAGGTCAGCCAAATATCACCCAAAATTAGAAGGCTGTCCCAGGAAAGGAGCAGGATCATCCTGCCCCTGATTCCCTGAGTGAACTGTGGGGGGGAGTCACTCTCAGGGCTGTGCTGTGGGAGAAATGCAGACCCCAAAGTATTTCTCTGCCTGTCAGAGAGGGGTGCCTACCCAGAGATGGGATCTGGTCCAAAGGAGAGGTTCATGTTGGTGCCAAAGCAAAGATTTTTGTGTTTCTGAAGAATGAAACTTTGTATTTTATTATGCAAAATTGAGCTAAATGAAGTCAAAAAATAATTCACTGGATTTATTTCTCCACTGAACTTTTTTTTTAGTAGGGTTATTCAGCTGTGCAATGTATTCAGCTGAGTCAAACCCTGTGCTTTCCCTACCACACCTGAAGCTACAGTTTTGCTGGAAGAGAGTAAAGGGATGTCCTGGCTTTGATTCTTCATTACATATCAGAAGAGGCCAAGAGGCTTTCTTAAGCCTTAAGTTGAGAAGCTAAAGGGAGACCTCACTGCTGTCCCAGCTCTTGCACACCAGTGACAAGCAGCACTGGCTCTGCTTGTCCCTGCTCCCTGGGAGGGGCAAGTCCTGGGCACCTGAATCCCTGAGTGTGACAGAGGAAAAGGGAGAGGCAGCAGGTGAGGAGAGTTCCCACAGGTGTGGGGTAGGAAGGCTGGCTGCTGCCAGGTACTGGGGAAATAGGACAAGGAAGGGCTAGAAGTGGTCCCAGGTCCTTTGTGCTGGTCTTGGTCTCACAGCCTCCAGTGTTTTGGGTCAGCCTTGATGTGTGCTCTCTTCCTTCAGACTCAAAGAATAGGTTTTTCCCAGATGTGGGAGATAATCAAGAAGTACTACCCTAAAGGCCAAGGGGAAGGAAGAACATTCCTTCCAAGGTCACAGAGACTGTGTTTGCTTTTATTAAAGTTGTCATTGGCTCTTAATTGCCCTTATGGAACGTTAGCTTTGAAATTTCCTGCAGAATCAACTGTGTGTAAATCACTTTGTTCAACCAAACTTTTGACCTTTTCAAAAACACGTTGTGACGTCCCAGGACACTAAATATTGCAGACTGCAGATTTAAATAATGAAGCTATCCCCTCTGGCTAAAAAAATAGTTTTCTTTCATCTAAGTTGTGTATGGCAACTATTCAGTTAGCCCACAGTGTCATTTCTCCAGCAAGTCTTTCATTTTTCCCATTTCTGAATAGCATAGAAACCAGCTGCCTGGCTCAGTTGGATTCCACCAGAAGGGGTTTCAAAGTGACTTTAAGACAGTTGTTTCCAAATGAAGCAGCTTAAAATAATTTTTTTAAAAGTTGTCAGTTAAGTATACAGTGGAGTAAAAGCTAAGTGGAAGAAGATTAAAATAAACAACAGTGTAATTTTAAGGTGGTCAGATAAGGGTAGACAGGTACCACAAGAGTCATACTGGTCTAGATCAGTGATTTTCAACCTGTAGCCTGCAGATGTCCCTGGTAGCTCCCTCTGCGGGGCCTATGAGAAGAGATTTGGGGAATCATTCACAGATATTCGTGTAAAAGCAGGAGACTGCTGAGCTGGGGAGAAAATATCTGCAAGAGTGAGGTATGAGGGGAAAATTTGGCCTGGTGTGTTTTGGGACAGGCAGGCTGGGCAGCAGTGGCCAGCTGTGCAAATGAACTGTGCTGCTGGGGGCCTGAGATGCTCCATCAGCCTGTGTGGTCTTCCTCCACCTTTTGGAAATTGTGTAGGGCTGTCTGATTTCTGCAGTGTTGTATGGTACCAGCAGGGTTGGAGGGATTGCCATCTCGATGGCGTACACTTGAAAAAGTGCACGCAATGAGTTCTTTACGGGTGCACTGGAATGTGGCATTCAAGGTAGCACATTTCCTCCTGCTTCAGGCCTTCCAAATCAACAACACTGTTTTATAACCACTGCCACTTGGGCAAGTTACACAAGATGTCTGTCATATAAGATGTCAGAACATGTTCCCCTCTCCTCCTTAAATTAGTCCTCCTTTAACTTTTTATATCTTTTTCACAATAGAAGAAATATCTACGAGCACCTACTTTTGACAAATTTAACGTAACTCATGTTGACATCCTCTCTTGTTGCTGTCAAAGTCTTTTGTGAAACTGATTTAAGGCTTTATAGGGAATTGAATAGCTTCCTGGGAGGACAGGAAAGAAGGAATCTCCTAGTATTTGAAATATGTGACAGAATGCACACTGGGTCCTTTGTATAATCAAGCCTTCATCTGCATCCTCACATGAGCTGAAAAAAAAATTTTGCAGAGTTTTTAAGGTAAGTTCTGAACTGACATATTATTTTGGTGATCAGAAATGAAACAACTCTCTAGTGACACTTTCAGAAGATTTTTTTTGTGGCACAACTTGCTTCTAAATTTGTTTCCTAAGACTTACAGCTGAGTTGCTGATGCTGCATAGGAACATGGGTTTTCATTTATTAAATGTCTTATTGTTGCATGGGAGCATTCAGAATGAATATGCTTCTGTGTGCTCTGAAAGGAAATTCATTAGGACTAAAAGATCTCCTGGCAAATTTTTTTATAATATGCTGAGCAGCAAATTCTTTACCAAAAATCAGAGACCCTGAAGTTGCCTTGTCTGTGCAGGAAAGGTTGGTTGTGGTTGAAAATAATCTTGGTGGAGTGAAGCCTGCAGGAGAGCAGAGCTGCATGTTGGGAGACACTGGCACTGGGGCTCTGCAGCTGAAGCAGGGCTGGAGCCAGTGCTCCTCAGGATTGAGTTTGTGCACAATCCTCTGAAGGGCAGATGGCTTGGAGTCTTGCTCAGACTTCACATTGATTAATCTGAGCATAAAATTCTCTCAGAAGACAAACAGCAAAAAGAATTGGGAGAAATTATAAAGGTTGCCACGTAGGCAAAAAAGAAGCTTCTGAGTACATCTTCTTGTCTGACCATCTGTAATAAACAATGATTTGGGGGGATCTGTGGCTCCAATCAGTGTAGATACGGAACCCAATCATGCTGAGTTCTCCTTGGCATCCCTTCTGTAAAATTTACCTATTAATCCCATATCTGGATGGTTTGGGTTTCAGAATTTCTGAGTTCACATGAAAAATTTGAAGGCAAAGTTGTGTATGGGAGGCAACTGGAAAGGCGTGTTCCAGGTTTCTGGTGGAGCACTGGTTCTCACCACATGTTTGTACATAAATCTGAATTCTCCCCACTGCATATCACAAAAATGTCAACCATGAAATAAAAAACACTCAGTAAAAGCTAATAATTCTTGTTAAGCTGTTTATTCAAAGTCGTGCCTTGGTTTTGGTGGGAATGAGCATTTGGCATCTTGCAATACCACTTATATGCTCACTTCAAACATACCATTACACTTAATCTGTGCAATAATCAATAAAACTTCTTTTCTTTTTGAGAAACGGTGCCATTATGTGTTCTGCTTGTTTTCTCATAAGAAATTTCATCTGGATTCAGGGCACTTGTAGGCCAACTTTTATTTTTGAGGTTGGTCAAAGTATAGAGGAGCTGCTGGAGTTTGTAAAAGCTTAATAGTGATTATTTAAAGCAGGAAAGGTTACTCAGTGAGGTTAATTCTGAATAAGAGCATGATCAGGTCTTACATTCTTAAGACTTATTTATAGTATGACTGTGACTGGTGCTGAGTAAATACACTGCACTGCAGAACTCAGCAGATCCTTCCCCTCACATTTTTAGGATCTCTGGAGTTTTAGAAAATATCTTGAAATGTAGAAGAAAGTTTTCTGTGGAAAATAATGGTATGGGGGGGTTTTTTTCTACCCTTTTCCCTCTGTGTTTTGGTTTTTCTCACTCAGAAATGTTTATGTTTCTTTGGAGGAGTGTGAATCCTCAAGTCAGCCATTTTAACAAATGGAGTGTGTGATGTTTAGCAGCCACCACTGCTGGTATCTCTGGAAACCAAACTGGTGCTATAGAAGACTAAATGTAGGCATCTAACTTGGCAAGTTGGGAGATGTGCTATTTATACAGGACTTTCCTGTTTCCTCTGTGACTTAATATACCTGGCCACCACCCCTTATATTGAGATTCTGCTGTAGCCTCCATCACTTAATCCCAATCAATAAAAACTGAATTTTCAAGTTCTCACAAAGTCTAAATGCCCACAATAATGTATTTTGGCATTAGCCTAAAGGTGCCTGACAATGTAAAACATGCATATAAATGACTGTTTATATCTCTCTTTTAATGTTTATGAATATGAATAATTTCACATTTAGTTCATTTGTACTCTGTGTGTATTTTTGTGATTTTAAATAGCATTAAGTTCCTTATTCCAAATAAAATTAATGTTGAACTAAGAATCTTGGCCTCTAAAATCTTGATGGGAAATAGATTCTGTTTTTAGATTGTCAAATCCACTTCATTTTTATATTCTTATGTATCTTTTGAGACAATATATACTCAGAATTCATACAGATGAGATTTGAAGTTACAGTTATTGAATGATACTCAAATGTTTCACTTTCCTTAGTAAAACTATTTTTAATTTCTCACTAAGATTATTTATTCTCAACTGTAGAGATGCAACAACTTCTCAACAAACTGAACTGATGGCAGAAGGTGCAAAGAGCTTTTAGAAACTATTAAGCTGTTTTTAGACATTGCAATGCTTTTATATTAAAAACCAAAATCTTAGCCAGTATCTTTTTTTTCTTGTTGTTACTTTTGCCCAGGAGACTTTTCTGAAATGAGCATGACAATTTTCCAGACAGCTGAATGGCTGATTCCAGCCATTCACTGCACTAGCAGATACAGGGCAGACTTTGAAAGGGTTTCTTCCTAGTTTAAGGGGAGGCTGAGGCAGAAGGGAGTTTAAGTCTAGTCTTAGCATCTATTTTGTCTAAAGGTGAAGAGTGGAAAAGCTGACAGTGACTGATTTTTGCAGGTGGAAAAATAGGGGAAAAAAAGAGAAGTATTTGAAAGAAAGGTGAGTATTTGTGATGTCTCTGAATTTTAAGAAAAGAGAAAACTGCTTCTTCAGAAAATTGGAAGTGACAGATTCTGAACTTAGTATTATGAGAAAGAGCAGTGAAGGTTCAGGATCACAGTTTCTCTGTGGTGATTCTTTCGTCTCTTAGTTTTTTCATTCACTGGTTTTTGCTGCTGAATTTAAGACTAATGAATGGCTAGATCTGCCAATTCCTTGACACATTTCTAGTCTTCCCATTTTGGTATTCCCTCCAGCATTCCAAGAGTCTTCTTTCTTACCCGTTCTTCATTCAATCTCTTTCCTTAATACCATGTGGTTCAAAAAAGCATCCCCTGTTGTATAGTTTCTTTTTTTACCCCGTGTTTTGTTTCCCCTCACCCTGTTTCTTATCGATGTTGTTGAGAGCTTGGGTAAAAGTTTAAATTTCAATTCAATATTTTAATTTAATCAGTACAGTAAATTTTGTTCTGTTTTAATGTGGAGGCCTGCTTTAGAAGGATCAAACACCTTCAAAACAGGATGATTATTTCTGCCACTGCAAACGTTGACTTGCAGTGACACTTGTCAATAGTAATTCCCTCTTCTGGTAAAAAATAAATGATAGAAGTTGGTTAAGGCAACATCTACTTTTTTACTTATAGTTTAAGTTGGCTTTTTAGGTAAAAGGTGGCATCCATATCGTTTGTCACACAAACCTGTATTTAGCAGAAGAAGGAGGAAAATAGTGTTGAGTGCAATCTACAGTTTGTGCTAACCTGTGGAGGAAAAGAGTATTTTACATCATCTACAGCTAGTGCTAAGCTTTATTATCACACCAGCAGTTTATTGTCTGTCCTTGCTGATGCTGATGGTCCTTGTTCCAGGCAGACACGACGGAAGCCAGAAGCACCCGCGGTCACGTACGCAACGTATCGCGGTTCTGCGAGGATCAGGCAGCTCCTGAGGAACCAGTCAGAAACTGGAAAAGGAGAAAAAGGTCCTGAGAACAGAAATGCTTCAACAGTCAAAGAAAATGGAGAAGTCCAAACACCTCTGTCTGTGAAATCAGGATGCCTAATAGAAGAAAATGGAAGAGATGAGGGCAAAGATCACCAAGATGATGCCGTATTAGATTCTTCTGCTGTTAGAGTGGGAAGCAAACAGTCTGGTAAAGCTCAGCATTGCTTGGGCAGAAGTAAATGTGAAAGAACTGCAAAGGCCACAACTTCATCCACTGAATCGTGTCATGAATTAGATTTAAGAAATACACCTGCTTTAGCTGCAGCAGAAGTTAAAAGGACGTATTCACTAGATTCATTATTACCATTTGGTAGTAGAAGCTTTGGGATCCTAAACAATTCCTCCTCCCAGAGTAGTCATTCCCTTAAAGTGAATTCTGTGAACGATTTGGTTGGAAAAGATGAACTGCTGGGAGAAGCAGAAACTCCGCTTCAGAAGGACAAAAATGCCACTTCTAACTTTGAGAAAGAAAATTATTGTAGTAAAGCAGCTACCAAGGATTCCCCAAAAGAAATACAGGATGATTGTTTACATTCACCCAAGTCAAAAAGCAAGACAGTTAATGAAGAACTGCAGGTGGGGAAGGGAGAGTTTTGCTGTAATCAAGTGGATAATCACTCAGAGCAAACATTGGGTGTCCAGAGGCTTCATTTCAGTACCAGTACATTTCAGCAGCAAGCAGATCAGCATACCAGGAGTGCCAATAAAGATAGTGATCCAAGAAACGGTGATACACATAAAATTGTAACAGCTGTGGAAAGAGAGCAAAATACACAGAACTTTCCTGCTACTGTGCTTTTTCCTTTTAATGAACAAATACCTACTTCACTCAGCATGGAATCCAAAGGAGGAAAGTGCATGGCCACCAGCAGTCCAACCACTTCAGTGTCATTTATTGGTCATGATGAAGATACAATCATGGGCAGGGGGACTTGTAATGAAGAACTGAGTGAGTCAGGGAAAGCAGTGCACGTACAAAATGGTCACCAGCTAATCCATTTGGAGAATTCTAGGGATACTGTCACACAGCAGACTGGTTTTCCTTGTCTAAAAACAGAGGGTGAGGAAACAATGAAGGTTTTGTCTGAGGTTGCAGTGAAAGAGGAAAATCTTGCCAGTGTGGCACCGTATGCACATGGGTATCAAAGTGTGAAAACAAATTTTGATGAGCTGACAGCACCTCTAAGCCATGAGTCTACCTCTGTGATGGTTCCTCATTCTGCCTTGAGATCTAAAGGAAAGCCTTTGAACAACCATTCTGCTTCCACCTGTGAAAAAGATGATGTAGACTTAATTTCTGATTCTCTACCTGTTTCTGAAAATAGGTGTGTTAATTTTTCTTCCAAAAAGGAAAACAGCAGTAAACTTTGGATATCACCCACAGTAATTGATTCTTCATCTGACAAACAAGGAAAAATGCTGCCTTCTGCCACTAGCTCTGAAAATGGCCAGATTTCTGCTTCTAAACAGGACAGCTTTATTTTTCCAGCTGCAGAGTCTGGGAGAGTAATCCCTGTGGACAGGATGACCAAGGAGCCACCTTGCTCAGGCGACCTGAGAGCTTTGTGTCCAGCAAGTTCTCTGGAACCCAGGATTACTCCTCCTATGCTTGATAGCTCTGCTGATGGAGTAGGTGCAGAGGTTGTTTGCAACTCCAGGCCCACTTCACCCCATCTGGTAGCCAAAGAACCCTCCAGCCTTCCTCTTTCTGCCTTGGAGATGTCCAGCACTGCTCAGGGGAACAGTAATTCCTCTGGTCATAGAGCTGGTGATGGGGCAGATGAGGCCTCCACACAACAGGCTGACAGCAGTGTCCTGGCAGAGGCAATGCCATCACCCACCTGTCCCTTGAAATCTTTGGAAACTGCATCTGAGCCAGCCAGTTCTGAGACAGCGAAAAGATACTCTGTGGGACAGGTGATTCTTGGTGCTCCTGCTGCCTTGGAAGCCCCTTCTGTCCAAAAAGCTGCTGCACCTGCCCAGGCAAACGGGCTCTGTTCTTGGGAAGGATGGGGAGAGACCAATGTGAAGGGACAAGAACGTTCTTCTTTCCCAGATGCTGCTGTTTTGCTGAAGAAAGCTGAGGAAATAGTGGACTCGGTTTTACATTTGGCTACAGAAGAAATAATAGCAAAGGAAGGCTTTGGTGTCTGCCAGCTTTGTAGGAGTGAGGATAGTTTATTAAATATGAATATTGCCAATTATCAGAAGGCTGAAAGTGTACAGCTGGCAGCAGGAGAAATCCAGTCAGCTGTGCAGTCATTAAAACATTTTAATGAGGGCACTGAAGGAGGCTCATCTTCATTTACCGGAAATGAAAGAGTGGATGCAAATAATGAAAAGATACTCTCTTGCATCCCTGATAGAAGTGACCTACATAGGGCACTAGCACTAAAAGCAAAAGAAACAGTTGAGGACGTCATTAGCTCAGCCATACAGAAACTGGCATCCAGTCAGCAGCAAGGCACTGAGAGGAAAAGGCCTCCTGGAAAGGCTCAGCCTAAACCTGAGACTGAAATGCCAAAGGTTTTAAATCCAGCCAATACTCAGGAACCAACAGAGGTGGATGAAACTCAGACTGTAGCTGTAAACTGTGAAAAGGCAGATTGCTCAAGTCCTCCTTTGCTTCCAAGTTGTGTGGAAAATGGCATCTATTGGTCCCAAAGAGATGAAAATATACCAAATAACGCAATTACTTGTCAAACAAATGGATTTCTTCCCTCTGGCAGTTTAGCAAACACAGAGTCAGCTCTTCTGACACCAGTAAAAGAGAGGCACAATGGAAAGGTGTGTGACCATCTGGCTGCCGCAGAAATGTGTGGCAAAGTATCAGCAACGAGTAGAAAATCTGATGGAACTTTACATTTTCTCAATAGAGATGCTACTGTGACTGAAGAAACATTTTTGTCATTGCAGTTAAAAGGTTCATGCAATGATACAAATATACCACAGTGCACACTGCTGCCAGCTGTAAATGTTAATTTGTCATCTTTTATGCCTGGTGAAGAATGTATTGGCCTGCAGAGTGAATCCAAAGATAAAAGCAGCCCTCAGATGTCTCTAGAAAGTAAGGCAGAGGACAGTCTGTACAAACACTGTGAGAAAGAGGCTGCAGAGGAAGTACCTGTACAAGTAAAAGCAACCTTACAAAATTCAAAGGCAGTAGAGAGTGAAGAGGAACGAGCAGAAGGGGTGGGAGCAGAGGTTAATATTGGATTATATACACAATCCATGGTACCTGAATTGTCTGTTCCTGAAGAGGACAGTGAAGGGAAACACTCTTTCAATATTGTCTTTGCCCAAAATAATGACAACCTGAAGCAGGCACAAATGAAGGGTCAAAACATGGAGAGAAATAATCAGCTTGAAGAAAATGGCCTGGACTGCAGCAGTGACATGAAGAAACCAACAGAACATTTGGCCTCTTCTCCACTAATTGAACAGTGGGAAAACAGTTCCTTTACCATCATCTATGAAGGTGCTCTTCAAACTGAGAGCAAATCTGTCTCAACTGATGAGTTGCAAACTGGTTCTCTTTCTCCTTCTGATTTGCCTTCGGATGATACAGATCATCTGAGCTGTGACAGGGCAAGGAGTAAGCAGGAGTCAGCCAGTGTTTATGGGCAGGACAGCAAGGTGACCGAAGCAGCAGAGAGCCGAGGCTCGGAGTCCTTCCTGAGTGTGGAGGCCAAGCGCTACAGAGTTTATCCTTTCTCTCTGTCTCCCATCTACGAGGACGACAGCTCCCAGGAGGATCTGCTGTCCACGGATGTGTCTCCAGAAAGCCACCCTGGGGGAGTCTCTAAAGACAGCTCTGAGCACACTTCTGTGCTTTCCCTCCTCCAGTCTGTGTCCGAGCGCTTGCAGTTCACTGCTCGCTTCAGCAGAGAGGAGGAGGATGGAGCGGAGGAAGAGGAGGAAGAATCTTCATATGAAGAAAATATGCTTGATGTTGAGACAGAAGACAGCTGCCTTTCCAGTCAGTGCAGAGGGAATTTTAAAGCAACCCCTCAATCAAATGACCAAAGTAGATCTTTTCCTGAACAATCATGTCTTCTTTCAAAGGAGCTTGGCTCACAGAAGCAGCTAGAACGGTTTCCAGATGTGGCTTCTCCTCCCAGTCAAACACCTTGCAAACCAATCCCAGAGAAAGCTGATGCTGCTGTAACACAGCCTCCTACAAGTGTGTACTACCAGTACTTGAAATCTGCCAGCAAAGCCTCTTCTGAAAAGGGGACCAGGTTTGGAAGCATTCTCCAGGATATGCTGCAGCCAAAGATCCACTGGTTTCAAGAGAAGGCCCTGCCAAAATTGGGAGAACTGTCAACGGTAAGATATTGTGTCACATGGTATTTATAATCAGAGTGATTATCCCAGGTTCAAAGTTGCTGCCTCCATATTCTCCTTGCTACCTTTTAACAAAGTTTTTAACATAAAAGTAATCAGAAGTTTTTATCAGAAGTTACTAGGCTTTTTAATGTCACAGTTTAAAAAATGTCTTCTGATAAAATAATTTTAAAAAGACAACAGTTTTGGTTCAGCTCACAGGTGAAAGTGATTTAACTGTAAAACAGAATATGTGAAGAAAAGATAAAATAGGGAAATACACATAATAGCAAGTTTTTATAATAGCACAAGACAGACTTCTCCATGTTAAGGTCATTTCAACCTGAAGATGATGGAATTGCGTTTTACATGAAAATTGTTCTTCTATTTCTTTCACTTCTAAGATTAATAGAGCTGTGTCGTCCCCAAAAAAATACATAAATATTGGCTTACTGGGCTCTTTGATTGTTTCATAACAGTATCTTCTATGAACTACAGCCCAGTCAGCAAGTAAATAACATAGCTGCTTCCATACATGAACATTTCTTTTTTAAATTTGCTTAAAGCAGTGGTGAATGAGGATATGGAAGCAGTGCTTCCCATGTTTAGAATTTGAAAGTGCCACATAGACCAAAGGTGTAACTGAAGAAGTCTTTCCATGGTGTTGGGAATACTCCAGTCTGTGTTTAGAGGGATCTTCTGTTCTTTCCACTGTTAAGAGTGCAGTTTATTGTTTGCTGGGAAAGGGTAATACATTTGTAAAGGTTATAACTTCAGTGATGGCTCTTCCTTTCTAGCACATGCTGCTTTCTGCTGATTGACCCTGTTGAATAATTTACACCAACTCAGAATGGCAGTGAAACAAATCTTGGTTATTTTTACTAATGACACTCGTGTACATGTACAGGAATAATGGACCCAGAATAATTTGCCTGTGCTTTGTGCCACCCCTGTAGGTGTTAATAGTTGTCCTTTTAATTTCAGAACCTCATTGACAGGGCAAGTCTCAAATGCAACCCAAGACCAGGGAAGGTAAGCAGAGTTTGTGTCACATAAATCAATATTATACATGAAATGATTTGTCATACTGTAATTTTTGAATGAAAAGCATCTTAAGTTACTGGTCTAATTTTCTGTATTTTTATGTATTACTGGCATATGCTTGCCCATGGTAATAGTGAGAATATATTATTTGAAATCCTGCTACTAGCAATTTTGCTGTCTTGCTCAGCAATTGTTTTCATTCAGTAGAGTGTTTCATGAAAGAAGAAACTGTGTAGCCTCTCAGTTGAGTGGGCACAAATTGCAAGCAGAAAATAACTGTGCTCTGTGTTGAAATGGGCCCTCATTTGCATGCATTGTGTATTGTTTCAGATTATTATTTATGATACTTGTGGCAACAAAAGTAAACAAGAAGTTCATTCTGATGTGCTAGATGCCTCATCGTGGATCTTTCCCATTGGAACAATACTTAGGATAATTAGAGGATGGTAAGAAATCCAGGTCATATTTAAATAGAGTCTTTCCAAAAGACTGCATGTGTGTTCCTCTTGTATTTTTATTTGTTTTATTTATAATATACATCCAATCTGTAGGAGTGTCTTTTTCTTGCTTTATAATTAAACTGATACCAATGAAAAAGCATAAAACAAGGCCTTAAATGCTGCACTAGGGAAAAAAAAATGTTTCTCCTGGGAGCTGGCTTCAAACAGGTTTCTAATAGAGCCACAAGTAAGTTTAGAGTTCTTGCCTGAAGTGCTGAGCCAGTGCAGCCATAATCATGACTAGAAACGTGTATGACAAAAAAAGGGTGGATTTTTACAGTTCAGTTTCCTTATACAGTAGCTTTTGCAGAAGGACCATCAAATGAACATTCTCAGCTGCTGGTTTTAATATGCCATTTAAAGGAATGTGGATGCAGAAGGATATATACAATGACCTTTAAGTTTGCAAGTGTTCCTCAATTTGCTTTGGGAAGCTGAGGCCAGGTCTGTGTCAGTTGTTGCACTGGAATTTAATTGGTGAAGCTTACAGGCAATGTTTCTGACTGTCAGCCATGCATATCACATTTATGCAGTTTTGAGGCAGCCTTGTGTGCTTTTGGATGTGTTCCTTTCACATCCTAAGAAATGCTGAATGCCATTATTAGTATGTTTTATGCCTTTTATAGTGTTTGCCTGAACAGGACACATTTTGCTGTGATAGTTAATATATTTGTTCTGGTAAAATAAGGCTGTTTATTCACACTGTGGTTTAGCTGTAGATTTATTTTGTATTTTGTCCTGGAGGAGAACTGTGTATTTTACTTTTTGATACTAAAGTGAATGTGGGTACTGAGGGACAGCCTAAGAAAGATATGATATTTGTCTTGGTAAGAAGAGCTTATTCCTGGCTTTCCATCAGCTGTGCTCTACCAGCAACGACTCAGTTCATTTTATCATTATTGCAGTTGGATTTTTTATGAAAAACCAAAGTTCCAGGGTCGAAAACATGTGCTAGAAGAAGGAGAGGCTGTGCTGGATCACCTTTGGGATCTCCCAGGCATAAAACATCATCGAAGAAACCTCACAGTTGGTTCAATCAAACACGTAACAAAGGTACAGACTTTCTCCAGGATATTCTCACATGCATAATTGATGGTCACAGTGGTGTATTACCAGCAGTGGACAATGGGTGTAGTGTTTCTGACTTTGTTATATTTGCTGTGATTCACTTTTTTCACCTTCTAGGTGATAAATTCCAGGGGTTTTGCTGCACTAAGTTTCCCTTTCTTCCTGAGTTAATGAGCAGGTGGATTGTATTTCTTTGCCACCACCCTCACGTGCCACAGACTTCCCTGCTTTGAGATGTTTACCTGTCCAGTTATTTGAAATTAAATGGGATCAGCTCATATTTTTGAGGAAGTTAAGCTGTCTGCTGTGTGTGTATGGCTTCTGCTTCAGTAGTAGTTGGTTTTCCAATCCCATTTATACAGCATGGCCTCCAAAAACTGCTGCCATTCCCTCCACAGCTTTTGTGTCATCTGTAGGATTTCCACATGGACCAGTGGTACACCTACAGCACGTGGCTCTGCCTACAGCCATCAGTGTAAAAGGCTTTTTTGTTGAAAAGATAAGAATCAAATGTCTAAAACTAAATATAATGCATCCATTGTTATTCAGTGAATGAGGAATATATTTTCCAGATCTTGTGATTTAAGAAGACTTAGTGCCCTCGTTGTTCAGTGTAGCATTCCAGCTACTCACAGGGCAATGGCCCTTGCTGTGAGTGAATTATCATTTGTATCACAATGTGAAAGATTTTCAGTGAAGTGGTTTCTCTGTTCTCTGCTGGCATAGAGGTCATTTGAAAACTGATAACCTTTTTGTCATCAGTACAGGGGCATGATGTCATAACAATTAGAAATTCTTTTTCATTTTCTTAAAAAGAAATTACTGAATTCCAGAGAGGCTGACTGAAGGCAAGAATAATGAGGTTAACATTTATTTGAGCTAAACAAATTAAAAGCCTTTGACCAATATGTAATATGAATGTTGGTCAATAATGTGGAAGGCAACTAAATAAATTAAGGTGTTCCACAATAACAGCAAACGGGATGTGCCTTGGGTTTGAAAAAAAGCTCTTGGATAGGAAAGATACAGTGTTTAGCTTCATCATCTTGATAAAAACCTTTGCAGTAGAGCTAAATTGGTTTGACCTTGGTTCTTTTTCCAGCCTGTGGTCCATTTACATAGAATACAGGTGGAAAGCTTTGTTACTGTACACTGGTTCAGTAATCAACACTTTCCTCATGTAAATTAAGCCTCTAGCAGGTATGGTTGGTGATGTTAGTGCACTCACTAAAGCCAGGTTTTCCACTCTAAACCTTGATTCATGAAGGCCTCCCTCCTTTTTTAGGTTGTTTTTTAGGTGCTTTG
Source organism: Chaetops frenatus (assembly GCA_013400775.1). Lineage (NCBI taxonomy): Eukaryota > Metazoa > Chordata > Aves > Passeriformes > Picathartidae > Chaetops > Chaetops frenatus. Next base: position 167,061 of record VZTR01012293.1, read on the forward strand.
GAACTACTTTCAGAAGGTGTTTTGCCAAAATGCTACCTTGCTTGTTTATTTTTGTGAAAAATATGGGCATTGTTTTTATTTGACAAATAGTGGATTCTTTTTCAGGCAGCTCCTGTGTGTGATTCATATGTTTTTACTGCCATTCTTCTTCTTATAGGCTGTCAGTGTCCTTTCTCCAGCCTTGTTTGGCCATACTGGCTCTGTGTCAAAGTTGTCTGGTTTTGTCTTCAAATTTTTTAAGCAGTTTTTTTTTATTGTGTTTGTTTAATGGCTGCTCAGTTGCCTTGAGTTAGCAGATTTGAGCATTGGCTAAATATTTAAGAAAAAACTTGCCAAGATTTTTACTGAGGAAACTGTAGGAGGTGCATTTAAATTTTTTTTTTTTTACTGGTATATTGACTGAAGAACTGTCAGCCAGCCAGTAGCTTTGTGTTCTTGATATGGCTTCAAACCTCCCCAAAAAGCAGAGATTCTGCTGATTTGTGGTTAGCTTGTGGCCTGGCTAACTGTGGGATATGCATTAGGTGCATCCATGTGTAGTTAATTTCAAGAAAATTGTGGGGAGGAGATTCCAAAGAAACAGACAGTGCAACCAGTAAAATGAAGACCTGTCTGAAATGTTGTGGAGACTGAATTCCTCTAAGGCAAGTCAGTGTGAGCCAAGGCTTGCAAAGTCTGCCTGCACACCCAGGTTCAGTGCAGCCCCTGCAGCACAGTGTTTATTCAGGTCAGTTCTCTGGCCTGCTGTAAATACATATTGTGACCTTCTTGCATATGTTGGGCTTTTTTCTGTCTGTTTCTGGAAGCCCAAAGGGCGTGCTAAATGTTACGTTTCCAAAAAATAAGAGCTAAGAAGAGTTCCTGACACCTCCATTCTGGAATGATCTTACAAACCACTGTTTTGCAAGGTGACAAGGGATCTGAAAGAGGAGTTCATAATCACTGCAAGGTGGTTGGGCAGGGAATAACTGGATTCCTTCTGGAGTCTCCTTAAGCAAAGCTCTTTGTAATGGGATTGTTCACAGTATTACATGAAGGATGTGTTTCTTTTGTTTATGTGGTTTGCCTGGTGAAAACAATAATTTAAGCAGGGACTACTTTGTCAGATGCCATAGGAAGACACCCAGCAGCTTCAGATGGTCTTATTTGCTGGCTGGTATTTACAGGACAGTAATCATTCATTTACCTTGTATTATTTTACTTTACTACCAGCCCCATTGAGTTCTGTAGCTGGGATTGATGGTGGTGGCAAGAATGGTACAGTGCTGGAGCACTGGGAGCAAGAATTATGAGTGGGTAAAAAAGCCTGGAGGACCAACAGAGTGTAATTAAAAAAAGAAAGAAATGCTCCAAAAACAGATAACGTGCTAAAGAGAAAATGTGTATCTAAAGTAAGATGGGTGTCTAGAATGTATTACAAAGCAGTCATGTGAATCCCAGAACTAATTAGGCCTGGTTTTCAACAGGCTCTTCTCTCATCCTTGTTTTGGCCTTTCCCTTAGGAAGCCAGCCTTCAGTCATTCTTTGTCCTGTTGTTGACACAGAACTACCCCAGTTAAACAGGCTGATTTGACCACTTCAGTCACCAAAGCTGCCAGGCCCCAGAAGACCTAACACTGCTGCATTTATTTAGCCCTACTGGAGCTGTTAGGGCTGTAATCCTAGATCCAGAAGAAGGATAAACAATCAAGACCACCTTGAGGGGCTTTTGAAAGCTTTAGGTCTGTCACTTCTGCTGGAGCTCTTGGTCAGACTAGAAAAATACCAGGTATCTCTAAAGAGTAACATTTCATGCTAAAGGCTTAGGGGTTGTGTTAAGGAGGAGCCTTCACCTTTCTGCTGAGGGCCCTGTTCCTCTTTCAGAGGTGTCTGTAAGTTTTCCACGTGCTTTGTAAACATCCCAGCTCCCTAAAGACCACGAGGGAAGCACAGGGACATTCCAGGGTGACTGTGGGGAGGCAGGAGGGGAATACCACAGAGTGATGAAGGCAGAGAGGGATGCCTGGAGGCTGTGACCTACCTAAGCATTTGCTGGTTGTGTGTTATCACTGGAAGCAAGCACAGCTGCCTAATCTGTTTGCTGTGCTTTTTATTCTGTTTTTTTGCCTGATGTGCCAATAGAACAATGAATTATATGAGTTTGGACTGCTTGTGATGGGGGTGGCACAGTTTAGGGGGGGAAACCTTCCAGTTTGAGATCTGGGCTTGAAATACTGTGGTAGCAGTTTTGCATGATAATAGCTGAGCGTGTGGTATCTTGTTTCCAAATCTTGACGCCTTGCAGATGACAGGGCTTTGGACTGAAGGATCTAGTTCTCCACCTGACTTGTGTCATATTTGTGTGGTTCTAATTTTGTTTCTAAAGATGGTGGCTTTATTGGGAATTTTAAAGGAGCTTCTGAAAGTAATGAGGCCTTTTAAATATGCTCAGGCAAATATGAACATACTGGGGCCAATATTTGCCAAGCTAAGTTTGCTTGCTTGATTTGTATAAATTAATGGCATAGCACAGAGCGTACATCTGCAAATACATGGTATTCATCTCATACAGTAATAATAAATGCTACCATTTTCTGCAGTCTGTGGATCAGTAAAGGTAGATTGAAGTTAATATTTAAGTCAAAATGTGTATTCGTGACTTCAAAAAACGTGCTTAGAAAATATGATGTACTTCTTGCTCAACCATGTTACCACCTTTAAAATAAATATTTGAATTGGTTTTGGTGAAGACCTCATTTTATTGTGTGACACTTTATGAAATAAGTTTATGGACTTAATCTAGAGCACACACAAAAACACAATCACTATGAGTAGAGGTTTTTTATTGCCCTCAAAATCTGGCTGGAGAGAGATGGTGATAAATAGGAGAGACTTTATTATGAGTGCTTGTGCTTTACCTACCCTGCTACATTTGTCATCTCTTGAGCTGGAGCCCGCCTCATAAGCTTCAGAGTCAGGAGAGCAGACTTGAAAAGAAAATACAGACTGGCTTTTTCCAATCTTAAATGAAAAACAAAAACAAAAGCCTCCTACTGAATTAAAAGTAAACATATTCCATCTCATATTCTGTCTGAGCCCGCAGGCAGGTACTTTTATTTTGCTTCTTGTCTAGTCCTGTAGCTACTTTGTTTCAGAATTTATCTGAAGCCATTAAGACTCAGGCATAATTATTTGTGGAATTTTTCTAGCTGCAACTTCGATTTTCTGTATCAAGCTTTATTGTTGAATTTATGAATTTCAGCCTTCTTACATATCAGATTTAGAAAGAAACCCACGGACTTCAAACATTTCTTAACTGTGATTTAATAAGATACATAAACATGTGAAAACTGTGGAGAGATTTTATTTTTTTAAATCTTGTCTAGCAGTGTGCTTAGAATTGAGGAGTGGAGTTCCTTAGCATTTTCCCTTAAAGCAGCATTGTACTAGAGAGTCTTTTTTCCTAGTGTTTTCTGGTTTTGTTCATCTGGAAATAAAAATTCCGGTATTGTAGTTTTTGTTCTAAAAACAAAGAGTGGGCATTGTTTGCAAGGTACAATGTGGAGGAAATGTGACTGTGCACAGGAGGGAGAGTTGCCAAAAGAATATTAATGTGTTACCTGGGGTCTTGGGAGGAAAGTGAAACAATATTCTGAAGTGCATCCATTCTAAATGCCACACTCACTGCTGACAGTTCAATAGCCAATGAAAAAATCTTGCTCACCAAAAAGTGGGATGTTACCCCATGAAAACCCTGCTAAAAACCCACGTGCTAAAGGAGAGTGTCACGAGATGAGGTGCTGTAACTTCCAGAACTTCCGTGCCCTGTTGCTGGGTTTCTCTGCAAGCTCGTGTTTTTCCTTTCAGAGGCCACAGTCCATGCAGGATCTCTGTCATGATGGGACCCTCCTGGGTCCTCACCAAATCCAGAAATCGGGTGCTTCTCTGAGGGCACCCTCAGGGACCGCTCCTCATCCCTCTTCTCTAGCACAGGTGCAGGGGGCATCTTCCTCCAGCCACCTTTAGGATTTTGGGAGTCTCTGTGTGCTGTCCAAGCCCTCTTTCCTGAAGGAAATGGGCCTGTGGGTCAGGAGGAGAAGAGACAGTGTTCTAGGAGGTTATCATTGAGAAGTAAAGTTTTGCAGCAACACCGTGAGCTGCCTTTTGCTGGTCCGGATCACCCTGCTGAAACAGGGACTTGCAGAAGATCCTTGTTGGTTCATGATGTGTTTGAGTGCTGGGCAAGGAAGTGTTTGCAATGCATGTTATATAAATATTGCAAAATTAGGGTGCAATAAAACCCCTGCAAATTCTGGAGAAGAGCATGTGGTCAACAGGTTTGTTCTCCAGCATGGTATCTCTCAGTAGTAAACCTCCAGTAAGGAAACAGAGGTGGTTGCTTTGTGGTAACAGGAAAATTGCTAAAGTGTCTGCTTAACAGAATAGGTGTTTTCTAATACTGATCTTTTTTTCTCCCTTCATCTAAAACGTTGTAGATTTATTTAGCACAACAAAGAAATTGAACTTGTATGGCTTGATACTGCAGTTGGATGCTGCATTACAGAACTTAATTGTCGTGAAGGGGCAGAGGTGGGAATGTCACAGATATTTCTGGAAAGTTTTAGTTAATGCATGCATCATGTGTGTTATGGGAGCATTGTCTTTTAAAAGAGAAAAAGTCAGTATTATAATGCTGTTCAGTCCTTTAGCTGGAGAATATTTAAACAGGCCTTTTTGCAAGTAGCCTGGCAGGCTTCTTTAAAAAAGAATAAAACCCTTCCATCACGTGAAGCCTGGAGAAGGGTGAGAAGATGGGGCAAAAAAAGGAGTGTTCGGGGGCAGAGTCTGCAAGTGTGGATAAACATTACCCTTTGATTTGTATCCACAGGGCTGTGGCATTCCAGAGGTGGAGTTCTGCCTGGCAGCTGGTAGTACAGAGGGACTTCCCATCTGCATACAGGGTGCAGTTGCCAATTTAGAAGAACTGGATGTTGAGAAAAACCCTTACATAAGAGTCAGATCAGGAGTGTGAGTACTGAACCTTTTTAACAGCATTTTCCCAGCAGCTAGAAGAGTAATGTCAGGGGATGAAAGTCAGTCAGCAACATGAACAATATTTGGGGAGTTTTGCTAGAAATCAGTAAAAACATACATTTAATATTCCCAGCCCTACATTTCAGCATTGTGCTCTAATGGCTCCTTGTGGAACCAAATTTTTGAAGGCATTTTCTTCCTAGTTGCTGGCAGAAGTCTTCAGTAAATCCATATTTGAGTAGCTTTATAAATAGAGGAAGCAACTCAGCTATAATTAGCTTTTAGTTCATTGCAGAATAGATGATGTCTCCCAAGTCACCCACCCTGTTATAACCATAACACTGTGGCTGAATACCAGAAAATGAGTGTTACATCATCCAAACATTTCTCAAGCTGCAGCCATATCCTGACATTCTGGAGGGAGGTGATGCAATATAACACAGGCCCCTGGGTAGCCCAGCACTTGCTGTATTGAGCAGAATGGGCCATTGTTCCCTGGCCAGCATCTCACAGTTCCTGAAATTTGGGAGTTGTGTGGCTCTTCCCATAAATCATGGCAGAATGACATTATCTATTCTTTTACAAGAATCTTGCCTTTCCACACGAGCCAAGTCTTCCTTCCCACAATTTCAATATGGCTGTGAAGCTTGGGGTGGTGAAGGAATTAAAAACAGAATCTTGTCTTAGTTTTGACAAAACTTGGTAGTTTTAAGAAAATAATTTTCCATATGGCTTCCATGGCTCTTCCTCCATTCCTTGTGCTGTCTACTAAACCTGTGTCCAGCTTCTACATTCAGCTTTCTTTTTGATTTAAAACAGTCTGAGGGACTGTCAGCACTTTGAACCCTCATGTCAAAATTACAGTAGCTTTCCAATGGAGTGTTGTAAGTAATCATATTTTAATAACTTCCAGTGAAAAAATGAAATGGGGTTGATGTAAGAAGCCTTTTAATTCATAAGGTGACAATCCTAGATAAAACTTAGTGCAAATGTCTCATCCTCAGTACTTTTTTTTGTATGCTCATGGAGTAGCAAGCTGGCTTAAGTGAGTGAACAAATTGGTAATTTTCCTCTCTTTCATTTATATTTAGCTTGGACTGAGAAAAAGTATCTGAGATCTTCTCAGCACTGATGTTTCCAAAATATTTAAATACAGCTTTGTTCTGATGTGTTGTCTAAAACATTATCCAGCTCTCATGAGTACAAAAAGGAAAATTATTTTAATAAGATCTTTGTATTTGGAATGTAATTAATGAACTTACTGAGTCATTTATCCTTCCTGTTCTAGATGGCTTGCTTATTCAGATGTGAATTACAAGGGAGAGATGACAGTTTTGGAAGAATGGGATTCACCACCTGAAATTCCTTCAGCACATGTAAAATCTCTGCGTCCCTTAAGAATGGTGAGGACTTCACAATTCCTTAATAAGTTTTGTGCCTTCCTTTTTTTTTTTATTGTTGCTTCCCCAAAAGTTTTGACCTAAATACAACTGGTGTTCTGATGTTCTTTCCATGATGTGTTTGCTTGGGTCACTGTGGCTTGTTGGGCTTCTGCATCCCCCCCTGTCTTCCTGGGAAACTGCTGTTGTTGGGAGGAGATCAAATAAGACAGAATTGAAAGGTTCTTCATTTTATGGCGTCCAAGACCCATTCATTGACCAAAAAGCCCTTCCAAAGTTGCTGATTTTCTTTTTTTTCAGTTAGGGTCTACTGGGTATGGAAGAGCAGATAAGGAGTTTATTACCCAGTAGTATTTCTCTGACCACAGATTGCACACAAATCTGGGGAGGTGGAGCTGTTTTCTGTGTTGATAGACAGCACATGGATCTACATGTGAGAGAGATGGAAAGGGGTCTAACACAATTTTACTGTGTACATGGCAAACCTACAGAAAGACAGTTTAAAAGCCATGAAGGAGTAAGACCTAATAGCTGTCTCTTTAGTCACTCAAGTGAGGTCAGTGTCTTACTCCCTCACAGAGCATCATTCACTCACATTTCCAGAGAAGATGCATTTGTTGTATTTGCTCTTTGACCATAAACATGAATATGTCAGACTATTTTCTCTCTCCTGCTGTTTTCTCTCTCTTCTAGTGTTACACCATTTGTGCTTTAGAAATTTGAAATGCATACAGTAAAGCTTTAAAAGTTAATTTTAAAAATTTGTCAATATCAGTTCATTTAAAAACATGTAGTAAATATTTACTTTAGATTTCTAGACCATGAAGGAATATTTTTAATTGCTTGTGGTCTTAGGGGTTTGTCAGTGCACTGATTTGTTTGTAGGTCAGGTTTATAGTGTGTCTGGACTTTTGAAATCGATGGCCAGCACTGAAAGTGGTGAATATAATTGCAAAGACTTCATGCTCTGATAGTACTATAAAACACATGTCCAAATGGAACTTCAAGTTTAATATAAATACCTATTTTCCATCCCATCTGTTTTTAGGGTGGACTAAAGGTGCAAATGCCAATGAATGTCAAGGTAAGCACAGAGGGCATTGAGAATAAAATATAAGCACGTTGGGAATATAAAATCTTTCTGCAAGCTGCTTTCCTTTTGTTTGGTGTGTGATCTTTGATAACTATTCAATGCTTGCTGCTGAAGAAAAATTCCCTGATGCTGTCAAGTTCACTTAGGGTTTGATGAGGTGTAAAAGTACCAGTAGTTTGTTTTTCACATATTAGGAAAGTGTGAATTTGCTATAAAATGAGTTCTTCTGTCTTGACACATTAGTCACTGTAATGATAAAGGGATTGGGGGAGATTTTCCCATTTAACATACCAAGTTTAAAAAAGAGAGGGAAGGGAGGAAGGGCACAGGAATAGAACCCTTCCATCCTATCCCCTATTCCAGTGCAAGAGTTGTGAGTGAGACCATGCTCCTTCTGTGATCTGAGGAGCTGAAAGCTGATCCAGAGTTATTGCTCCTTTTTCCTCCTCCTTCTAAAAAAATGTTAACACTTTAGGTAACTTTTAATTGTACAAATACATGCATGACTTGGGTGTTTTTCTAATAAATGCTGCAACAGATATAAATATTGTTAATAGCTGATCTGTGTGATTGAGCAGATGAGAAACCTGAAGGGGCTGTTAACTGCAGTCACAGAAATAACTTTCAGAGGCTTCTTGTCTATTTTTGAAGGATTAAGCTCAACATCATGTTTTCTAGATAATCATATATGAGAAAGCCCACTTTGGAGGATGGTCCAAAGAATTTTCAGAAAACATCACTTCTGTCCCAGCACTGTTTGGTAGTGAAGAGGAGTTTCAGGGAATTGGATCACTACGTGTAATTGGTGGAATGTGAGTATATTTCACTTTCACATTTATTTATTTTAAAGAAGAGAAGCATAACTAAATGCTTAGAAGTGCTAACTAAGGGATGATAGGAGTCTTCCACAGCTGAAGTGTTTTGAAAAGAAAGGCGTGTGTATTTCTTTTATTATCAGCTCTTCAATTATCAGCCTACCAAGCTAAATGTGTGAAAGGTGTGAAGTCAGTGTTTGCCATTTGGATGCCAATAAATTAGGCCACTTTGTTCACACAGAGCTTTACTTCCTATTGCTTTATACTTCTGACAGTCTCTAGTTAATTTGCTGAAACAGCCTTGGGTAGGTGTGGTCAGTCTTCAATTTTAATACCTCTGAAACCTACAAACTGTTTTATTGTCTTAATGGTTTTCCTCTGCCTCCTGTTGCTTGTTAGCTGGCATTGGGAAGGTGCTGTTATTTTCATTAACTGAGGCATTGGATGGGTTCTGTGTTGCCCTGCCCTCCCTGTGTCACACACAGGGCTGTGTCACACCTGTGTCACAGGTGGGGGCTCTCAGGTAAACTCAGCCCCAGCTGCCAACCCCTCCTTTTGTTCCTCACCCTCTCCCAACAGGACAGGGCTGTCTGAGAGCAGGCAGGATGGTTGCTTCTGCCAAAGACCACAGTAATAAAACAGTTTTCAGAAAATCTTGCTTTTGTTTCTTCAGGGGTTTTCCACTTCAATATAAAGATGGAATAACATACATCCTTTTTCAGGCTGTTGTCAGAATTTTACAAGCGTTAAATTGAAAACAAACTTCATTGTTAATACTCAAATAATCTGTGCATAAGTGCATTGTGTGTTTGCTGTCTGGGAAGCCTCAGATTATTAAAAATCATTGTTCTGTCTGTTGTGGCAGCTTTTATTTTTAGTGCTGTGGTAACCTAAACAGCTGAATTAATGTAAACCAAATGGTTCTAAAAGTGAAGCTATCCCTGCCTGCCAAATTTCACGGCGAGCAGAATTTGTACAGCAGTTCTAATATTTACAAGGGAGCTTTAATGGAAGAAATGCTTACAAGAAAAAAGGAGGGGGAAGCACTTTTTAAAATTAAGATCCTTTAGAATTTTTAAGTTGATAGGGAAACACCTTTTAACTGAGCCTTATCTATTTATTCAAAATACTTTGAAAACTTCTATTTGTTAACTGCTAAACATATTCCATATTCAATGTGTTATATCTTCAATTTGCTTGTCTGTTTATATGTATATGCTTTCAGATTAAAGCAAAATATATATATATAAGCAGGTGAAATGTTGCTCTGCAGACTTGTGTTAATTATGTCACCAGCTCCAGCAAGGGTAGGATCTCATCATTTATTAGCACACTGAATAGATCCACTCCTTGTTTTTTTATCACTGAAAATTTTGGCATCTAGATGCATCCTGGGCTCTGTGGTACCAAATCTTGGTGTTGGGATTGTGGCTGGCTGAGAGGAGGTACACAGAGAAGCATTACATGAATCAACTATTGTTGGATAAAGACTCACATGGCAGGATTTTGACCCACAAAGAACAATTCATGGGTGCCTGTTGTGATTCCAAACAAGCACTGCTTTGTTCATTGGCTGGGTTTGTGGTACTCATTTTAGTGGTTTTGGGGTGTTCTCTTCCCCCTTTATTTGTTACAGCAAATCACATGTGCAGTTGTTTTGCCTTTAGTTACTTCTCTTTCTTTCCTTGTGGGGCTGCCACAGATGGGTTGCCTACGCTAAGGAACGCTACAAAGGCCACCAGTTCTTGCTGGAGGAGGGAGATTATGAAGACAGACACTCCTGGGGGGGAACTGACAGTGCCCTGCTGTCCTTCCGCTTCCTTCAGGCTGTGAGTACTCACATGGATTTCATACAAATTATGCACAGCTCTGCCCATAAAGAGCAAGGTTGTTCTTTGTACATGGTACAGCTGTCCTGGGTTTGGGCAGTCCATCTTTTGCCCCTGTTCGTCCTCATTCTTTTCCTGCTGGCTGAAATCTAGACTGCACTAAGAGAGAAGCAGGTTCTAAACAGTCTTTGGGAAGTTCATACAAAAATTGTATCATGCAGAATTCCTTGTCTACCTGCCAGGTTTTCCAAGTACCTCACTCCTGCACCTCGAGTTATTTGAATGTCTCAAATGGAATTTTCGTAAAAGCATAACGTGCCTAAATATACAGAGTAGTTCTTGATTGAAACAAAAATAGCTTTTCAATGCAGCAGCTGTTGCAAGCCTTAAAACAGCATTACCCTCTGTCTGTGATTTTTCTGCCAGAAAATTTTGGCAGCAAAAATACTCATGGTAAAAAAAATCCCTGCTACTAAAATGTGTTCAGTGGAGGTAAGGATGAAATAATAATAAAAACTGTTTATAAGAATCCAGCATTGGAAGCAAAGTTAGACATGTTTGTGATGGGGAAACACAGGATTAGAACTTCTTTATCATTTCCTATGCTTTGGTTTGGGTTTTTGTTTGTTTGTGTAAGGGTTTGAAGGGGGTTTTTTTATTATAATGGAAACTCTGTGAGCATTAAATACAGCTGCAAAGAGTAACTTCTTCTGAGACTAAGATTGTTCACTCTGATATTACTCTGTTTTGTGTACACAGATTACTCATCTCCTCATTTGAGGAGATGAGATATTCCTGAGCCAGGAATTTTGTGGAAATTGAAGATAGGCATTTGAGCAAACTCATTGTCTCAACAGGCTTTTTTTTTTTTTTTTTTTTTTTTTAAATAAAACATTAATGTGAACCCAAGAAGGCCATATTTAGATTCACAATTTGCAGGTTTATTTTTCATGACAGGTACCTAGCAAAAGCTGTATTTATAATCAGAATCTATCAAAATAAAGATAGGAATGAATTGAATTAAAGAAAAATGCCCTTCTCTAAATAATTTATTTTCAGGTTTCTGAGAAAAATGTAGGTAGAAAATTTCTTCAGATTCCTCATTTTGAATAAGCAGAATCCTATTCAATCACTCAATAATCTGAGTTTTCCTCTATTTTCCAGCTATATGTTGGATACTTGAGCAACTCAAATTGATCTTTTTAGATTTTCCTTTTCACAAAGGACATAAATACAAGTCAGAATTATGCATGTGGGTAGCAAGAATGACCTTTCATGTCTTGTATTGAATTTTATTGCACCTAGAACAAGCAGAAGGCTCAAGTCATGAACATTTTGAAAACATGTATCATTCACAGTCATGTATCAACATATATCATTCCGGTTGGCTTATAAACATGTACAAATATTTACCTATTGGTAATAGAAGTGAAGAGGAGTAATTCCCCTCAATTTGTTGCATAACTGAAGGCATTCAGCTGCTTGCCAATGAAATGAGTAATGGCCCTGGCATTGTGTTGCTTGGCTTGACCAGCAGCTTACCTCCCTCTCTGCAATGTGCAGCACCCAGGGCAGTGTTCAGGCTGCCCATATGCTCCCTTTGTGACTTTCTGACCATACTTAAGGTCAGGATTTTAAAAATACTTCAGTACCAAACGTTCCGTTTCGAGGGGGTCTGGGCAAAAATCCAACCTCTGTGTGCTGAAGGCCCCTCAGTGCACAGCAAATGCCCTGCCTTTTCTGCCTAAGCTCAGGAATTCTGGCAGGGGAAGCAGGGAAAAGGTTGCAGTGGGTCTCAGAATCTGCAGGGATATTGCTGCACGTCCCCCCTCCCCAGCCACTGGTGAAGATGCTCACACGTTTTGGGCACACTGCAAGGGCTCTCAGCTTCTGGCTGGCTTGAATATTCCTGCAGTGAACAGTCCCAAGGGCTAATGGGGTGTTCAGGGGGTGTTTGGGAAACAGAGATAAAAAGATCATGTGGAATTGTTTTTTTCCAGCTGCTGCCAGCTCCCTGTCAGCCTCTGTGTTGAGCACACCTGGGTCAAATGCAGAGCCTGTACCTGAGGGCAGGCAGCACTCTGGACTGTCAGCTCCTTTGGGGGACTGTGGCCTTTGCTTCTTTTCTGCAGTGTCAAATGCCTTTCAAGCTGGGCTTTGCCCATGGCTCAGTGAAAGAGCAAAGTTTCTGAATATGTTGGCTTTGGAGCTTTCCCACTAATGTTTTCAAGTCTAGAATGATTTGCCTTGGTCTGAAAGTCTTTCCTCAGAAAGTATTTTTCCCATTGCTCGTTGGAAGACAAGCTGGAGTGGAATTAAGGCAGGAAAGAATGATGGCTGGATTTGAAAGATGTTTTAAATTTAATTAAAATTGTGGATATATTTCATTATTTTAAACTTAGTTAAGGAAGTTATCTGTAGATTTGATCTAAATGACTTTTTGGGGGCTCTTACAATGTATTTTGCTTTATGACTATTAAGAGTACCTGGTTTTCATTTGCACTAATACTGCACTAGTTTGGTTGTTCCTTTCTTTTCTTTTTTTTTTTTTCCTAAAAAGTAGTCTGAAGCTGCAGTTGTTCATGATTTTTCCAGACCTGCCACTTTAATTTCTATTGTATACCTGAAATAGTTGCAACAGTTTAAATAAATTAAAGGAAGTGGTCAACACAGCAAGAAAACCAGTTTTACTACCGAATTTGTTCCATCACCTTCCCAAGCAGCAACTGAACTGTGTGCTAAAAATTGCTAAGTGGTTAAAAAGCTGAAGATTTGAAACCCAAATTCAAATAATCTGAAGCTGTGCAAGTAAGCTGGCCAAGAAAGTAAGCTGGCTGAAAGCACAAAGCATTTTCACACAGCTGTGTAAGAGAGAATGTGACAGTGTTCAGCAGGATTTATTTATAGCTACAGTGGATGTATCCAAAAAGTACAAACCCTTTGTGCTGGAAAGGTGATCTTGCCCAGGCTTTTCCTTTCTATAATTATTGCCATGTTGCTGGAAAAGGATGAGGAAGGAGTTTAGTAAAATCTTGTAACCGTTGTCGTGCTTGGAGGAGTTATTTGTGAGGCTGTTTGGAAGGTCAGTGCTAAATCCCCAGCTCTCCTCCTTCCCACACGGGCATCTTTGCACTCTGAGCCATCCCCAAAGAGGGAAGGATGGTGCTCAGGGGTAGCAGGCTCTTCCTCCCTTCAGTGCAAACCCCTGAAGGCCATATCAGATTGCCAGGCTTCCAGTTATCCCAGAACTTCAATGCCAAAATATCCCATAAAGATCCACACCAGGGAGCCAGGTCCCTTCTCAGCACTATAAAATGCTCTCTTTCTGGCTATAACTCTTCCCCAAAATATTTTATGTTGTGAAGAGTCATTCAGCCATGACAGTCTTCTATCACCTGTGCTGTCTCTTAGGATTTCATAGAGTCTTCAGTGGCACTTTTCCAGTCAGATGATGAAGATGGGAAAGCATTTGACATCATCAATGAAGAAATCCCTGATTTGGAGCAGGCTGGATTTGGCTCCGAGACGAGGTCAATTCTTGTGAAAAGTGGAGTGTAAGTCTTCTCAAATATATGGGTGGAGCTGTTAAACATTTCTGTGCACATTTGGGTGCATCTTTTGACAGAATATATTCCACGTGGTACAGGTGGTAAATACTTGGGGGAGAAAAATGTTTCTTTAAGTTTCCTTGGGGAGTGGAAGGAAAATAATAATTTTAGTTTTCTGTAGCTCTCATGCCTACACCTTGGTTTGGATCTGAGCAGTCTTGTTGGTAGAGAAAGCTTGTGATGTCCCCCCAGAGGTGTCACATAGTTTCATGGCAGTAATACTGAAAAGATATTATAGATATGTTAAGAACTGGTATAACTTTTGGGACAGGTAGAACCTGTCCAGAAAGGATGAGATGTGCTGTATTTGTAATAAAGTCAGACTGCCGGCACTGAAAATTAAAATAATTTTTATAGAACTATAAGAACTAAAACATAGAAGACATTAAGGGAAAAGAGCACTATGGAATCATGTGGGTGGAAATTCCAGACATTTAAGAGTAATTTTAAAAGTGCAGTGTTAATATTGTCATACCTCCCCTAATGGTGATGGAGATCAGGAACTGTGAAGTGAGGGACCTGAACTGCTTATGCAGGGATTGGTGATTAGTGTCTCATGAGGATTAGGTACAAGAATGAAAGGATGAGAATCAGTTTGGAGAGGAGGGATACAAATGAGAGTTGCAAAATCCTGAAGGTGGTAAGGCAAGATTAATGCAGTTCACTGAACCTTGCATGACAACAGTTGAGGAAATGCTTTACAGACCTAGAGTTACTTTAGAGCAGATTTTGAGGTGGGAAGAAAAAAAATCCTTTACTACACCAGAGGCAGTGAGTTTCTGGAACTTGCTGCTGAAGGGGCTGTGGTAGCAGAGAGCACCAAGAGGTTAAAAAAAAAAGTGTTGGATAAATTAATAGCAAACAGATGCATCAGTGGGTGATAAAAGTAAACTGGGTAAGGACATGCCCTGTAATATCCCTAATGTCACAGTCCCAGTGCTGGGTGACTGAGAGAGGAATGCACCACCAAAAGTGGGTGATTTAGAGGTGTCTAACTATCCCCCATCTGCTTCTGCCACTGTGCAGGGATAGAGGGATCCTCTGGTTGGGGGTTTCCTTCTTCTTAAATTGCAACAGGGAAAGCAGGGTGGGAGAAGCTTGAACTGCCAACCATTGCAGACTTTTGCTTTCATCAAGCCTTCCTCGGTTACTTCTCTTTCTTCTTCCACCATTTTCCTTAAATCCAACTGGAAAAGCTGTAAGAAACCCCTGTCTGGGGGCCACTAAACAGGTGAAGATTCAATTAAGACACATTCAAAAAGTTATCAGCTAAATGTCTTTCCTCTGAATTTCTGAGCAGGGCATCATCTCACAATGAATTTGATAGGAAGGCAGACACCCAAAATCTTGTGTTTGTCAAACTAGGAAAAAGCAGAAAATCAAGTGTGTGGCAGTTTTATGCCTCTCATCAGTTTTAATATTGCACTGTCTGCCAGGTGGACTTCTTGTTGTGCTTGACTTACTGTTATTGTCATCAAACTACTCAGAAAAATGCGGTGTTTTCAGTTGAATTTTTGTGTCATTCTCCAGGTGGGTGGCATATCAGCAGAAGTATTTCTGTGGAGAGCAATATGTGTTGGAGAAAGGAAAATACAAATGCTTCTTTGACTGGGGAGGATCTAGTAAAACCATCCTGTCAATTCGACCTGTTAAGTTGGTGAGTTACCAGAATTTAAGGGAAAAACTTAAAAAAAATCAGACCTTTGGAGTTCAGAGTTTACCATAACAATTAAACAAATAACAACTTCTCTATTTGCTTGGAAACAATTTAAAGACCCTCATGAAAAGCATAATGAGTCTCAGGATGGAGACTTCAATGAATGCTGTAGATCTTTCTGTGTTTTGAGAAAATTATCAAAGAAATTCATAAGAAGAATTTCCCTTTGGCAGACTGCACACATGGAGAAAATAACCTGGCCTGGAAAGATTAATTTGCCTTAAAGCATAGTAATTTATATTGCCTGATTGATAATGTATTTAAAAATACTTGAGAATTTATCTGGCCTGTGTTGTTGCATAATAGAATTCTGTTGGGTTTTTTCCTTACTTTTATGCTAAAATATTTGTACTAGATACAGTGAATAAAGACAGGAAGTATTTTTAATCCATTATTCAATCCAAGGTAGTGCCAACTCACCCAAACAGATTAGTGCCAGAACTGTTAAAACCCTAATGCAAAACAAAGACAATCTTCAGCAATAAGTATTAAATTATTAATAAGTAATGAATTATAGGAATGCAAAAGAAATACTTAAGCTTATTTTGAAGAGCACATCTTGAGAGAGGTGTCTTCTATAGGTTTCAATTCTGTCTTTTTTTTTTCAAGAAACAGCCTCAAAAGTAAATGCAGAGACATTTACATGGACTCTAAGGCACATTATGGGAACTAATTAATGCTGATGCAAGTTCTCTATGTGAATGGCACTGAACAATCAGGCAGGTAATTGTGAGCTTACAGGCAGCTCATGGCAGAAATTGGGGAAGAGAATTGTGCTAAAAGCTTGGGAAGTTTTTTTTCCTCTGCTCCTGAGTTCATACTTAAAAAATTTTAGGCAACTTGGCATGACTCTTAGGAAATTAACTGTAATTAATATTGGGTTTTTCTAATGTGTGTATATGTGTTTATTGTTGCAGGAGCCCCTCGGGATGAATGAGCCTCCACATTTGGTATGTTTGCATTACATAACACTCTCTAGTAGTAAACTACACTTAATAATTCAATGCAGCCAATGCTGAATGCCTTGCTTCAGATGGTATCTCAGTAATTTCAGGTATTGTCACTTTGCTACAGCAGATCAGTGATAGAGGAAACTGGTAAATGGATAAAAGTAAAGCCTGCTAAATATTCAGCTCTTTGCTTTATTCCAGATCATACCCTATTCTATCCCCAAAAATGCAAGCAGTCCAATAGGTTTTGAGTGACTTTGGATCTCTGTAGTTTTTTATTTCCCTCTTCTTTCCCTCCTGTTTCTGGGAACTCGCCATCCTATCCATTCATCCTTCTCTTTATGGCAGATTTTCTTCCCATTATTTTGCATTGCATCCAGTTTGTCATTCCTGTGTTCATGTGTGAGGTGAAGATGAAAATATAAACTGCAGAAAACTGAACTGCAGTTTTCAAACCTCCAGATGCATGAGCACCTGGAAGTTGGGTGTTGCAGTCTTAGATGCTGGTAGTTCTGCTTTCCAAAGTCTTCCAAGCAGGTGGAGCTGCTCCTTGAGGTTCCCTTTTTCTCACAGTAACATCAGAGCTTAACTGAACACATCCTGATCATGATAAATCTGTGATAAATCTCTTCTATAATACATTCTGACAGTTTCCCTGAAAGTTGTGTCTAACTTGTTGGTAACTTATTAAGAGAAATCAGTCCCTGTAAGTTGACTCTGAGTCTCAAAAACGAGTTAGTTTAGGGTGTTACACTTTGGTCCTTATCTTACAAGGTTATGTTCCATTAATGGACCTTGGAGTTGCCTTTCTGAAACACAAACCTGCTCTGTGTCCATCACCGTGTGTGCTCTGTGTCCCCTGCAATGTTCTGTCCCAGCAGGGCTCTCCTCCTGGCCAGCATGAGTTGTCTGATGGATCGTTTTCTGTCCTAGCCTGGGTGATGATCTGAGTGGTTTTATTGCTTTCTCTTCTGACATGGTTTTAATTAAGCAAATTTGGAAAGGTTTATTTTGAGAAACATGACTTCTTTTCAGACGAAAGATGTTTCAGAGCTCAGTGGTTCTGTTTCAGCAAACTTAAGTATTTTGTCATCTGGACACAATTTCTCTCTTTCTTCCTTGGATGGGAAATGTTGTGCATTGTGTTACTTAGCAGGTGGACCACACCCTTCTTTTTCTCCAATTCTACCATTTTATGATTAACCCAGAACTACAGGAAATGTTTCCTGTCTGAAGACATAATTGGTGTATTATTTTAGCTTTAAACACTGACTTCCTGCCTGACCTATTCACATGGCAGTTTGCAGACAAATCCAAAGACTTGCAAGTATGTTCACAGGAGGGCCTTGGTAAATGATACCAGATAAAGTAACTGACTCAGATAAAACTGGTGGGGTCTAAACAGTTGAAGATAATTTTATTTCCATCTTCAATTCTTGTATTTTTCCAGGGTCTCCCAAAATCTATTCTTTGACTGCATTATTGCAGTTTTGCAGACCTTTAAGATCAGTTCAAACCTTTGAAGTTTCAATTAACTGTGCTTTACAGGCTTTTTATTTCCAGAAACGTGAAAAAAACTCTGTGTGCTTATGCATAGACACCTTTAAATACTGACATGTACTGGATTGTATTTTCCCTCTTGTGGTCTCTGATAACAGTCTTAAGAGCATTTGTGAAAAAATTATTATCCTGATTTATCACAATCCTGGTTTTCATAGGATTCTGCCTCGGGGCTAGTGAAGAAAGAACATCATTCATATCACTACACTTCTTATAGGAGGGGAAATATATTGAGTAATTTTTAATGGGAAAACATTTAATCACTTAGGATAAGTAAAACACAACCCTTTGGATAAATACCAAGAATTTTCCATTCAGAGTAAAATAAGTTTTCTACATGAAAACCAGTCCCATAGTTTGGAACTTCAAAGCATGGTGCATATGAGCTGGCAAATAAACATCCTGATGTTTGACCCTTGAATAAGTCAAATATTGGTTGTTTTGAATGATTATGCATTCTCTCACCTTTAATCAGCATATGTCTGTACTAAGGGAACTGTTTGCACTGTCTACAAGAGTGTGTCTTTTTTTTTCATTTCTGTTCTTATCAGAAATTGAAAAGCAGCAAAACTTTCTTATATCTCTCAATAACTCCCCTGAACTTTCCTGCCTGCCAAGCTCCCTAATAAAGCATCTACACAGAGTGTAAGAAATCACCAAATCTGCAAAGCCATTCGTTTTATTTATTAAAATAAAGCTTTGCCCAGCAAGAACAAAGCCTCTTTCAACAGCAGGTGACTTGTACAGATGATTTAGGGAGCAGAGAGAATTGCTGTGCAACCCTGTATTTGTATTTTAATATTCTGTCCGTTGGATTTTTGGGAAGCGAAACCTCACACAGTAATGTCAAGCCCTGACAAAGTGGAGATGGCTGCAGTTGGAGACTAATTGCAGTGTTTGCACTGAGGAATCACTGCTCCACCCCAGCTTTTGTCAAATTAAGACCCTCATTCATTAAAAGATACGTTCTGTGTGAAAATGAGTCGTGAATCTTTTTTAAAAGCCTTGCACAGCACGTGGCCTATGAAAGAAAGGCAATGTGTATGTATATATATTCCCTTTTGTAAAGAGCTGGGAGATGAGTGGGTAGAAAATAGTATGTAATTACAGCTTAAATAGGTGCTTTGTGACATAGCAGTGCAGTTGTATTTACAGAAAAATCAGTTACACTTTATTCATTTTATTGTAGCTGATCCGTGCTCTCCAATTAGCATTCAAAGCCTGCAAGGCCAGCTTAAGCCTTTCTTGTTTTTTCTAATAGGAAACATTCATTTCTTTTAAAAACATAGGCTGAACTTTTCCATAAAATCATTTGCTGACACTTGTGTTTGGCCTCCTTGCTCTGTGCTGGCAAAAGCACTCAATTTCTTTTCTTTGGCAGGAAGCTTGGCCAGTTTGGGGCATGAAGGGGGAAGTAGCTCTTGCAACAGCCATCGTGTTTTTCTTCCATTACAGAATATGAGTTGTTCTCTTGATACACTTAAAAGTTTTCATTCTTTTCCAGCCTCTCTTTCAGGCTTTCAGATGAAATTTATCTCAGTTACACAGTGGCAGCCCAAGGGTACTGAGTTCTGGGTGTCTTTGCTATAAATCATAGCCTACATCATACTAGGGTTTCTTTTTTTTTTTTTTGGTGGGGGCTTGGGGGTTTTTTCTGTGTGCTTTTTGGTTTGGGGTCTTTTTGGGGGCAGTGGGTTTGTTTATTTGGGGGTTTTCTTTATTTGTTGGGGGAGGGTGTTTTTTGAGGGGTTTGACTGGTTGGTTTTGTTCCGTTTGGTTTTTTCTGTTTTACTGCAACATTTTGAGCCTTCTTGCTTTTTTGGGATGAACTGATCACATCTTACTGGTGGGGTGTGGTTCACTGTGACTTGCACTTCTTTACCATGACATAAAAAGCAGCTTGGCTGAACTTCAGAGGTCCCCAGTTCCCTCAGAAATCCTCCTGCTGGTTCTGAAACGGAAAACCACTTGTGACCACTGTGATCACAGAAGATTTCAGGGCACTTTGTCAACAGCAGCCCTGTATCTTTTGACCAACATTTCCCCATCCTGCTTTGAGCACTGCATTGCTGAGCTGCAGTCAGAGTTAGCTGCAGTTCAGGGGTACTTTGGGTGGATGATAACAGCCTTGAGTCCTACTCTTCTCATTTTTGGCTGGGCCCCTCCTGCTGCAGTTGAACTTACTTTTGGTAACACTCCCTGCTTTATTATCACTGGGAAGCCTCCTGTGCCAGCCCAGAGATGACAAAATACTTGATATTTCTAAAAAAAAGCAGCTGTAGATATGTAAAAGATTCTTTGAATGACAATTTGTTCTGTTAATCGTGTCTTTATGAATTGAGTGGATACTTCTCAGAGAGTACAGCTTTCTCTGTTTACATTATTGATAATGCCTTCATTTTCCTTCTAGTCATTGTTTTTGTTTTGTTTTGTTCTTGTAGCTCAAAGCTTTCAGTAATACACATTTCCAAGGAGTATGTGTAGATTTCACAGCAGAAGTTTCTGATTTTACATCATTCATACCATGTTCTTTTAAGGTTCTCCGGGGATGGTAAGTGTTGTTTTACATGCCATCATTTTCAGTAATACGAATTTTTTTTTAAGTATTACAAAATTTCAGGCAGCTGAAAGCACATAACACGTGCCCATCATCTTCCATCATGTCATAGACCCTTTGTCCTGCAAGGCATCTCAGTAACTCTCATCCTGTCCTTGATTTGGGTACTATGCATTTTGCTCTCCCTGGGGAAGGTTTGCACAGTTACTGTGTTCCAGTTAGAATTTATTCCAGATTCTGAGAACTTTGGTACACTGGAAGTGTCTGCATTCCACTCAACATCATTTGAGTCTGGAACTGAGGTTTCTGTAGACACAATTTGATTTTGCTGCTTTGGTTGCTTTGTTGCCTAGCAAGAAAGTCACCTTACTTTAAGCTTGACAAGAACAAAGAAAACTTTTTATTCCTTATATCCATAGCAAGTGTTAGGTCTTGAAAAAAATGTACTGTAAATAAGCAGCTAGAGCAGCTTATCCTTGTTGTTCCATTATTCTTGCAGTTGGCTCCTGTGTTACAAAGGGGAAACCACTGACAATCACTGTGTGCTGGAAGAAGGCCTCTACGTTGACCTCAGTTCCTGTGGCTGCCCAACTGCTACAATCAAATCCCTCAGGCCTATTCAATATGTAAGACTTTTTTGGGGAAAAGAAAAACAACATTTTGGCACCCTTTTTCCTTGTCAGATGTCTGAAATGAGTACTTGCCCTAAGCAAATCCCCACTTAGGGAAAAGAGTGAGGTTTGTTTTCTTGGCTCCCGGGGTTTTTTGGGTTGGGAGCAGGTCAGGCTGCCTGCACACTTGCACGTGGTCACTTGTAGCTGCTCTTAGGTGTTCTGGGTTTAAAGTTGCTCTGAATTTTTTACAAGTGAAACACAAGGTCCTCCATGGCCAGGAGGTTGGACAGGAATGCATTTCACCCTCTAGAGCAAGAGAGATACAACCTTTTGTACATCCCATTGTGATGCTGCACACAGGACATACAAATCTGGAGTCTGGATGTGATGTCTGTGCCTTTCTTCCACATCTTGGTGTGCTCTCCTGCAGGAGCATCAAAGATGAGAGCTGTACCAACTTGTAACACTGTTGGTAAAAGAGAAGCAAATGGCTCCCCTGCCTCCTCCTCTCTAGCCCTGGCCACCAGCTTCTCCAAAACCCTTCCTCCTCCCCTGTGATCACAGGGCACAAGCTCAGCCTATGTGCTGTGTGTTCTTCAATGCAACTCTTATAAAGCTAGACTTCTGTGATTACTGAATTCAGCTTTTTCACATATGAAGACCTTTTTACCATTTGTGAACAGATTTTAAAAAGAAAAGCAATAAAAACCCAACCAACCAAAAAAAAAAGCCCCCAAAAAAACCCCAAACCCCAAGTAAATGCAAAAACCCAAACCCATGGCTGTGGTGGGAAGGATTTGTGACTCAGATTTGAGAGCTGGACTTCTCACTAGGTTGTACAGATACAGTGACTTCCCACCTGCTGAGAGCCTGGGTTTTAAAGTTCCCCTTTCAAGTCTGGCTTTTGGACTCTTCTGCGCCAAATCCAAGTGAAGTTTTGATGTCAAATAATAGTAGGCCTCATCCAAATCCCCCTGCCTCAGATCTCACAGGGAAGTAAATACAAAATTCGGCATGGTAGGAAACTACTGACAGCCCTTGATTCCCAAGGGCCAGGCCCTGGAAGAAGTTGTTTGGCAGGCTGTGTGTGGGGAGCTCACACAGATCTTCCTCTGCTTTTGCACCTCTTAGTTTTGTTCTTCTCTTGCCTTCAGGAGCCCTTTTATTTCCCAAAAGCAAGGCACTAAACAGCATGAAATGCCACTGAGCTCCACCTGTTCCCCACATGGCAGTGCCCTCACAGCCCCAGGTCCCTGTGGGAGCCGAGCCCAGGGCGGTGCTGGGGGCCCTGGTGTGGCACAGACGTGACCCAGAGCACACAGCAGGTCATGGTCAGGAGCAGCCACAGTTCATTCTGAGCATTGTCCACAGTGCACTGTTCTTGGAGCAGAGAGCCCCTTTTATTGCAGCATATTTCTGTTAGCTCATTCCAGAGAGGAGCGAGCCTGTTCCCAAGTGGAATTGTTGTGGAGCTTTATTGAATTCATTTGTGGCATTGGGAACCCCTTCCATTATTCAGCTTTGAATACCAGCCTCATTTCAGAGCCAAGGTGTGTCCCCTGGTAGCTTACATGTGAGAGGGAGAACTTTTAACCCTGACACCAAGCCCTGAATGTGCATTGTCTCCTGCTCCCTTCAGTGAGAGGTATTTGCTGCAAATGGAACTGTGGAGGAGTCCCACGCTGGGAACATTGTTTGTTCTATAGAAAATGAAGCTTTGATGAAAATTATTTGCAAACAAATGCAGCAACTGCACTAAATGAAGAAAAAGAAGTTATTTTTTTCTATTTAGGAAAGTAAACTTTTGAGTTTTTTAGTTTGAAAACTGCCAGAAATGTAATTTGTCAAGAGCTTCATTACGTAACAAAATGAAAATTTTCTTCCTAAATCACTGAGTTCTTCTAGCCGAAACAGAGAAAAAAATAACAAAACTTTCAGAGCAATGCAGAATGAATTGGATGAGAAAATAGGCTCACACTAGTGATGGCTTGATGATTTCCCTGTAGTGACAATATTTTAGGTTGGCTATTTTTTACTCTAGCTCTTAGCTCTTGGAGGGATGTTTTATCTGTTGTCTGCTGAAAAGTGAAGTTGTCAGCATTTAAGTATGATATTTAAGCTGCTTCCACACTCTCTGTACACATACTCTCCCATTTCACAAGAAATTCAAATTAATATGGTTCCACTTTGGCTGTTTCCCCATTTAGTGTGCATTGGCATTAAGGATGAATTCAGCACATCTTTGCAACCAGTTTCCTCTACTGCTTGTCCAGGAAGTAGCAATGCAGAAGTTGGGCAGGTTCATAAGGAGTGTGGAGAAGGTGTTCCCTTTTCCCAGGAACCTCTTAGAATCACAGAATGGTTTGGTTTGGAAGGGACCTTAAAGGTCATCCAGTTCCATGGGCAGGGACACCTCCCAATATCCCAGGTTGCTCAAAGCCCCATCCAGGCTGGCCTTGGACACTTCCAAGGATGGAGCAACCACAACTTCTGTGCAGCCTGTGCCAGGGCCTCACCACCATTACAGTAAATAATTTTTTCCAGTATCCAAACTAAATCTGTTCTCAGTTTGAAGCTGTTACTGCTTGTCCTACCACTGTGATTCCTGATGAAATTTCTTCTTTCCCATCACTCCTTATTCTCCAGGATGTATAATACTCAAACTGAATCTTTAGGAGGCCCCTAGCTGTGCTTTTTTCCTGCTGTTCCATTTTGCTCAAATTCAGGTTGGGCTGTTTTGTCATCCTCAGAGCATTTAGGAAAAGCTGTGGATCCAACAAGAGGGTACAAAGAAGGAACAACAGACACTGATGTCATTTGCCTCTCATCATGTCCTTTCATCTAAAAATCCCAAAGCACTCTTTCAGAAAAGCTTGTTGGTGGAATGTGCTGCTGTATTGTTGTTAACAGCCATCCTGCAGGCAGGTGAAAGCACAGCACAGGTTCAGAGCTGCTGCAGAGGTGCAGGTTTCCATGCCTGCATCAGCAAGGACTTGCCTTTTGCATTGCTATGGATTCATGGAAAGGCAATGTGGGCTCTTGCCCAGCAGCAAGAGAGCAGGTGAAGGCAGCTGAGCCATTTGTAGGGCCATGGTTGCTTATTGGGGCATTTGTCCAGTGGCTGTGCTTGAGGAGGTTTAATTTTTTGGGATAGAGTCCTTTCTGTTCTTGCAACAAGTTCATCCTCTCTAGTGCTGCCTTTTCTCAAGTTGTTTTGACAAATATTTGGTGTGATTTACATGGACAAGAATACCCAGCCTTCCAGCAATGAGAAACTAGCTTTCCTTCTAAAGTGTTACCTTGAACCTTAAGTGTTACCTTTAACTAGTCTCACAGTTTCTAAAACCAAAAACGAGATCCAGATTGTAGGTTGTGCAATACCTTTTTTGTTTGGTTGGGTTTTTTTCCCTTTCCTAATTCTTGCTCTGATCAATCACGATAGTCCTTGCATTTCTTTATTACCTTCTCTAAGTTAAATACAGGTGTTAACTAATCTCCCCAACATTCCTGTGAGGCAAACAAAGAAATCAGATACAAAAACTAACTGCAGTTTCCCAGGGCCAGGCACTGAGTCACTCTGTGTGGCTGGGACTGGGCTGTGGGTGTTGCATCGCCCAGCACTGCACTCCCTCAGCCAGGCATCCATCCCACACTGAAGGGAGCAGCCAGGCAAGAGCAGCTCCAGCAGGGACAGTTGCAAATGATGAGCTGGCCAAGCCTGGAGAGTGAAGATTTTTCCCAAGGATGTTGTAACACAGCTGTGGGGGCTCCCCCAGTTGAGACTGTGGTAGATGCTGTTGGCAAAGCAGCAGATCAGCTGCAGGATGGGGCAGTGCACCATCCCTTGCCATGGCTGGGTTACACTCATGCTTTGGTCTGGCCCTTTGGGTTTCTCTCTTTGCCTTTATTAGGCTTTGCCATCAAAATTTGCAAAACCCAAGTTGGCCAAAAAAAAAAAAAAAAAAAAAAAAAAAAAAAAAAAAAAAAAAAAAAAAAGGCATGAGGGAAAACATGTTTTGGGATGGGACCTTTTCAAAAGGGCTTTATTAGCAAAAGATTTCGACAACTCTCATACGGAAAAATTATCAGTAGCTAAAATGATGCTTTTTGTTCTCAGCATATGTGCAAATTCACCTGTGCAGTTGGTGCTCAGTTCTACTGCCCTTTGGTCATCTTCTTTGTGCCTGTACATTACTGAGGAAGCTCATCTTGCACTGATCTTTGTTTAATCTTAAGCACTTGATGCTTGCATTGTGGGTTTTTTCCTGAATTGGTTAAGTATAAAAATTCTGAAATTGTGAAAAATTGTGTTGCACAGCTTCACTAAAAGCAAAGATCATTGAGGGGGAAGTCTGAGCTGAGTTTAACTGTGCAAGAGATTTTTAGTGTGTTGATTTTTAGTGTTGATTTTCCATGGTTTACCTGTGTCATTTTCATTGCACTATGTGTTGTATTAGCCATAGAACACCACACCTGTTGGGTAAAGTGTATCAGTGTATTTAACAGTTTACAAGGCTGCTCATATCTTGAAATGCTATGTAAATATAGCTTTCCTCAATCTCTGGCCTTTTGAATATAATAAATCCCTTCAAGTTTCTCCCTGGACACTTGTACAAAAAAAACCCAGGACAAACAAAACCTCTTAAAATGTTATTGGTGCTGGTTTAAGCAAAGGCAGTCAGTTCCTTCACACATAAAAATTAGTTTAAGAAATTCTTTAGTGCTTTGTCATTCTCACAGCTGGCAAGCTTTTCCCAAAGCATGGAATTTCAGGTATTTTCCTTGAAATAACTGTGAGAAGGAGCTGAAGTAATGCTGACCTAGACATGGGAATGGGTAAATATAGATGTCTTTAGCTCACCTTTCAGGTGAAAATGCTCCTCAGAAAGGAGAGCAAGATGCCTCTGTAGTAAGCCTAACAGCACAGCCCCAAACCTTGCTTTTCACTGTTCCCAGTTTCCATGGAGCTCTGAAAACAAAGTCAGAGAAGAAAGCCAGGCCAAGTCGCTGCTGCCAGCTGTTGGCCTGGAAGGGAATTCAGAACGTGAGGAATCAGTGCATTGCTCTATATATGGCTGTGGAAACAGGACAGCCCAGGGCTTGGCACAGCAGCCTGGTTCCTTTCTGAGCTCAGATGCATCTCTTGTGAGCTCTCCCTGGGAGAGCTGTGTGTGTCTAAGGGACTCTGAGCAGCTGGACAGGGAGTTCTCAAACCTTTCAGTCCAGTCACAACCACAGCAGAGCTGGAATCATTTTAATTGACTCCAGCAGTTTGCTGTTGTGGCTCCTGGTGTATAAATGGGTGTGCTGGGTCAGATGACTTGTCCATCTAGTACAGCAGCCCTGTCTCTCAACATCCTCAGGGTTGCAACAGCAGGATAAATATTTAGGTTTGGGTAGCAATGTCCAGCAGCACAGATGTCAAGTGGAGTTTCTTGTGGTTGGCAATGCACTTGTGAAAATTGCTGGGCCTGTTCTGGACATGACTTTTGGTGTCCACTCAGCTGAAGGGCAGTGCCAAGGTCCTTGCAAACAGGAGTGTGATGATTCTGCCTGGCTGAGCAAAGCAACCTCAGGAGTAGCTGCTGGGCTTTCAAAGTGAGCCTTTAGCCACACACTGTAAATCTGACCCACCCCATCCAGCAGAAGGCACCTGGGAAGAGCTGACATTCCAAAATAAAAACATTAAAACATTACAGGTTTTAATCCCTTTCTTTGTAACATTAGATTTTAGGTGTTCAGTGGGCTTTTAAAAGTCTCTCTGAGTGGATGATCCCAAGCTCTTCTTCAGACTGTCTCGGTGAACTCTCTGTCCCTGCAGTGTTGCATGACCTGGGCTGTGCCTGCACTGGCTGGCAGAGGAAGGCAACCTCAGAGGCAGAATCTGACCAACCAGCTGCATACCAAGTGCACTGAGTCAGTGCCAAGCAAATTCCTGTGCCCTGACACACCCCTGAGCTTTTCAGAGACACTACACAACATGTGCCTCTTCAAACATGAAAATTAATTTCTCTTAATTGCTTAGTGCCTGTGTCAACTTCAAGATTTTGTTTCATTTATTCCACCCGAGGCCACGTCTTTGCTGCCAAAGAAATCCCAGCTTTTGCCTGAGCCAGCTATCTAGCACATCTCCTAAGAGAGGGTGACTTTCCTGGAGAGGCTGCTCACTGAGTCAGTCAGACCTGTTCCCTCTTCCTTTAACAGTTGCATTCAGGTGTAAACTGTAAGTGCTTCTGGTTTTAGGTTAAAAATGCTGAAGAATTGTACAAGTGTTCCTTCTATTGAGGCACAGAATTTGTGTATTTAAATCTACTTCCTCTGTTTCTCTGCTGACTTTATAGCTGCACCACATTTTCGTGCAAACTGGTCTTTTTATTTGCTTTCACAGGCAATCTGTCAGCTGTAGAAAACTTAACTTTCACATTAAGTGAAAAATGTTTCAATTCTACATGAGCGTGTAGAATTTACTAATTATGCTATTCCTTCAAGATTGTCAGAAGAAAAACAGCAATGTCTGTTAAAAACACTGAGAAATTTTTAGTTGAGTTGACCATTCTAATCTTTTACAGTTTGTAGCTCCCTAAGATTTTTGAAGTGTACTATAGTTAACTGAAGTCTATGAACAGTAGGCTTTGATTTGCCTCACTATTTTAGATGCAGGTTCCATCAGTAAGTAAATAAAGTGGATTTTTGAGAAGCAGTCAAGGCCCTGATGATTCAAATCAGATCAAAATTAGTTTTTCCAGAGGCAAACAGAGGCCTCAGCATTGCGTGGTGACTCTTTGTGCCTGGCCTATGTCAGTGAGGCACTACACCGATGACAAAGCCACTGATAAATGCAGTTTGTTTCAGCCCTGTGTGCTTTGGGGCTTTCCCTTGTTGTTACATTTGCTGAGGGAGCACGAGCTGACCCAACAGCATTGTAGGAAATTCAGCTGAAGTGTGCCAATGTGTGTGCATCATCTCTAACAACTGAAGTTGGACTATTCCTACTAAAACTCCATTCTTTTTTTTTTTTTCTCCTTCCTCCTCCCCCAGGTTTTTGCTGAGCCTTCCATCAGTCTGTTCTCCCTGGAGTGCTGCAAGGGCAGAGAGCTGCACTTCAATGAACCAGTCAATTCTGTTTTGAACGAGGACCTCCATTTTTACACCCGGTCTGTGTGGGTGAGAAGTGGATTGTAAGTATGGGAGAAATATCCCTGTCAGTTCTGCACTATAGGAGCTAACATTGTCTCGTGGTTATTGCCTCATTCATAGGGTGGTTTACATTCTTAACTTCTGTTTTGAGGCACAGACTTCCAAAGGCAGGTGGTGTAAACTCGGAGTGCCTTTATTAACTGGCTGTAAAATGCCAGCTATAAACTGCAGTGATTTAAACCACTGCAGTGGCTCAGTGAAGCTCCATGTGCTTCTGAGAGGAGCTCAGGGTGGATCTGACAGCTGGAACAGTCATTTGCTTCTGTTATTAGTTTAACCCTCCTTGTGAGTGTACACCCAGGTTCTTCTGTGAGAACATTTTACATCTGCAGAAGTGACTTTCCAACCCCTTTCACATCTCTCCCTTCCACCTTATGGAAGTGCTTCCAATTATTCTGTTTTCAGCCTCCATACCCACAGCA
Source organism: Chaetops frenatus (assembly GCA_013400775.1). Classification (NCBI taxonomy): domain Eukaryota; kingdom Metazoa; phylum Chordata; class Aves; order Passeriformes; family Picathartidae; genus Chaetops; species Chaetops frenatus. Next base: position 195,836 of record VZTR01012293.1, read on the forward strand.
GCAACAAATAACTTGCAGAGTCTCATCCTGCAACTGAGAGTGGCTGGAAACTGCTGTTCTCCTAATGGGACACACATTTCCTATGTTTATGTTTGACCTTTCCCCACCTTTTCCACACAGGCAAGGCTGTAATTTTCTTGAGAGAATAGTGAACACAAGCTTCCCCACAGAGCTTTGCCAGTTCCCAACAGTTCCCAACATTTGTGCCACTTCCATGCTGCACCTTTGCTGAGAATACAGACTGAGTGTGTTGTCTGGAAATTCAATCCCTTTGCCCAAGCAGTTGGCTGCAAAGGAAGGGTGATGGCTTTGGGATCACACGGCAAGAAAGCACAGGACAGTGAGTGCCACAGGCCCAGCCCCTCCTGCATCTTTCTGCTGATTATTGGGTATCAGATGGTGCTCACTGTAACATTCTTTCCCCTCTCTGTTCCCTGTCAGTGTCTGCTTTGAAGCTGCATTCCCCATGAGACTGTTCCATGCTCCAAGAGTCATGGTAACAGTGAATTCTCGCTGACTGACAGAAACCATTGCAAGGAAAAGAGAGTCAGGAGTGTGTTCAAAGTGTAAGGAAGACACAGAGGTGGTCAGGCTGCCCTGAATACCTGTTAGCTGGGAGGTGTGGACTTTGTTTGAAGAAACAGGGACCCAGCCTCACTGCCAGGCAGCTCACAGCTGGCACAGTTGAGCCTCCATGGAGCCCTGAGCCAGGCTGGTTCTCAGTTTCTCTGAATTGTGGGCCCTGGGCAAAAGCAGCTCCAGGTGCTGGAGGCTGTGGGTGTTTTCTCACTGACTCAGAGTGCAGCCATCCCTCCTGTTCTTGGCAGCTGACCTGTAAAACAGGTAACCTGGGAAACCAGCACTGGCTTTGTGTTCAGAGGAGTTAATGAGTCAGGCATTTAGGATTCACTGTCCACACAACAAAGTGCCATTGATATAAACAGAAGGGATCTGTGCTCCTGAGGCTGCCTTTGTGAGCAGCATTTACTGAGCAGATGCCCAGATAACAAGGGGTCTGTATGAGCCAGTGCTTTAACCGGGTGTTACAGGACTCAGCCACGTCCGTGGTGTGTTCATGACAGGAAAATCTGCTGCAGCAGGGTGTGGGGTTTGGAGTGAATACCTGTGTGTGTTTTCAGAATTGTATAAAAAGCTTTAACTGTAACAAAAACATCAGAGGAGATCCTCTCACGTTTAATGTGCACAACCAGGCAAAGGTGCAAGTGTGGCTCCCTGGTTTCCTGACCTGTAGTTTTGCTGTGGATAATGAGTGCCCTTTCACGTTCTGTTTTGTGTATCCAGGTGGATTGCCTACGAGGGATGCAATTTTTTAGGAAGGCAGATTCTGCTGGAGCCCAGGGAGATTTCAAACTGGAGTGAAAACAGTGACTGGAAAGTGATTGGCTCCCTTCGTCCTGTGAAGCAGGTAGGTACTGTAAGACTGAGTGAGGAAAAGGGGTTTTGTGGTCAGGGGTTTCTGCACAGGTATCAGTTCTACCACCAAGTACAGTGGGATGTGTTATACTCATTAAATCAGGCCAAATGTTGACAGCCAGAAGGACCCACTGGAAGATTGCTGAAGCAGAAAATGCCTCTCGTGGCAGTTATTGAGATCTATGTTAGGTTCCTAAAGGGAAATAATTCCCAGTTTCTTGGTGCCAAGTTTTGTTTTTTTCTGAATTGCTCATTAGCATGTTCTGTGGGTGCTCTATTTTTACATTTTTGCCATATAACAATATAATGAGGAAACCAATTCCACACTGGCTTGTTTCATAATTAACATAAATAGAAGCACAAGCAAATTTTATTGTGCTGTAGCCTGGATTTCCAAAAGAGGCAAAGGTCATGCAGTTCCCATCAGTACCCTGCCTTAGCCCAGGTAATGCCAATTTCAGTCTCATTCAAAGCTTCAGGTCTCCAAACCAAAAGTAAAGAGTCACTAACACTGTACTGATACAGGTTTTGTTTATGGATGCTTGGTGGGAGAGAAGCCTTGTCGGGTGTAGCTCAGGGTTTTGTTTGAATATGGAAAAAAAAGAGATTCAAAGCTCCCAGAAGAAAAGCTGTGCTGGAGTTGGGGTTCCAGCAGAGCTGCCTTTTATAACTCCCTGCTCTTTATTTGCACTGAAATCAGTGAATAAGCAAAAGCTCAAACCCTGCAGTAGCCCTGCAAAATCCTCATTATTTCTTGAGTAAACTATAAACAGGGATACCAGGTCAGTGCCGTGTTTTGCATCTATGTTTGAAAGCAGTGGTGTGTCTCTCTGCCATATATTCCAGTTATTGAGGGCTAAAGTTTCTGGGTGTGTAACTCAGTAAGTTTTGTGTCCCAAGAATAAAAAGCTTGTGGAGTACAGCCCATTCACTGCCCTTGGAATGAGTGAAGTGTGCTGAACTAGGCATATTTGCAGGTCACAGGAATTAGTTCTATAGCCATAATTACATTATTGCTAAAAAAACCTATCTGCCACTGCTGCTTTCAGCTGCCCATCTGAATGTGGAAAACCACTTACCCTGCTTCACATGCATGTCTGTTTCCAACCAAAAACCTACTGAACACCCTCAACCGAAAACAAAAATTGAACATAGAAAGCTGATGTAAGGCAGAGGGGGAGGCCCTCTCACATCAATTTACTTGATTTCTATGCTGTAAATCTCTTCCCTCACCCCCTGCAGCCAGCAGTGTACCTGAGAGTGAGGAACAGGGCCCAGGGCAAGTACCTGACCGTGGCTGGGAGCCTGGCAGACATCAGGGCCACCTCGGTGTGCGCGGCCCCGCGCAGCGGCAGCAGCTCCCAGCTCTGGCACTACTGCCAGGGGCTCTTCAAGTCCAAGGTGAGTTTCAGAGTGATTTGCTATTAAAGCTGCCCTTCATGGTCTGTTATTAATATTTTAAAAAATGCTGATGGTTTAACATTAAAAAAAGTGAAGTAACAAAGACCACCACCTTTGATGAAGCAGCTGGTCGGGTGTTGAATAATCTGTTCCTTGTGTGCTTGCCAGGGTTCTTACCAACTGCAGCACAATTTGCTGCCATATGTTCAGTGCCTGAAACAAGTCAGGCCCAAAACTGAGTCTCTGTGGCCTGAATGTCACTTCTCTCCTTATTTCTTAGGCCAACAATGCCTGTCTGGATGTCATTGGAGGCAGAGATGTGCCTGGGGCCAAGGTTGCCCTCTGGACAGAACATGGGAAGGACAGACAAAAGTGGAGACTCAACGAGGATGGAACCATCAGCTCATACCTCAGTGAGCAACTGGTGCTTGATATTAAAGGTATTTAAAAACAAAAAAAACCCCTAACATTTGCAAGTTTTAAGTGTGTTTTATGATGAAGGTTAATTGCCATATTCCAGCTCTTTTTCTGTTTTGTACTTAATGTCAGAAACTGAGTCCTACCTTCCCTGTTCCCAGTTGCTTGACAGTGGGATAAGAAACAATAGCACGGAGAGTTTTTCTGTTTCTCTGTTTTTTCTTTTGATTCCAGAGGTTTATTTTGATCAGATCAACTATTGTTCTTTTGGGAGTTAAGTGGTGCAGGTGGCAAGAAGTGCAAGTTACAGAAGACAAAACAGTGAAGGAAAATCAGCCACAGAATAGCTCAGAAAGAAAAAAGAGAAGGCTGGTTAAAATTGTCATTGTTCAATTGCAGATATCAGCCCCCTACCTCTTGGAATTCCTATGTTTCAGTTAATTTTCCTACTCAGTCACACTTCTCAAAGATTATGTAGAATCTTTGTGAGCATTTCATTCAAAAAGTTTTCCTTCATGATTTTCTTTTGTTTTTAAGGAGGAAATTACTATGACAAGAATCACATCATTATGAATCAGCCAATAGAAAACAAACCTTCACAGAAATGGGATATTGAAATATTGTGAGTAAAACCCACCCCACAGATGGATTTTTTGTGGGCTACCAACATCTAGAGGGGGAAAAAAAGAACCCAACTACTGAAGTCACACACCACTGGAACCATAAGCAGCAACTCCTCTCTATTTTCCTTCATGCCAAGCACCAGCTCCTCAAAGAACTGAATTTTGCACAAATGTGGAAGATGGGAGGTTGATCCAATGTCTCTCTGCAGGGAAGCTGATTCTGCAGAGGCTGCTCCTGTCAAAGTCACCATTGCTCTTCCTCTGAACTAGGAAAGGTAAATGCAAAAAGAGTAGGCAGAGGGTCTGCAGGATGGGAAGTGCAAGAGAGAACAGGGGAAAGGCTCTTCAGAAATGCTGTCTTTACCTTCCTCTCACACTGCTGGAAGCTCACTGAGGAGTGAATGCACCGATGAGCTGCAAGAACTTGAGTTGGGCTTTTATGTCCCAAGTGAAGCTGTTCAGGCTCCAAGCAATCCTGAATCACGTCTCTCACTAAAATGCAATATATTTTGTTCATAAAGACACCTTTGACTTGGAATTCCAGCTCAGCCTGTGGAAAGAGGCAGTAGAGGGGCCTTTCACCCCCTAAGTGATACTGGTAAGCCTTTGTCTTTGCTTTTAATGGCACCAAATTCCCAGTTTTGGGAACTAGTTTTCCTGACCTGTGGCCTGTTTCATACCCTGGAAATCAGGAGCTGTCCCTGGGGATCACCTTTAACACAGAGCCACGTGTGTGTATCAAAGCAGGGGTAACTGGTCCTGGGCCAGGGGCACTTCCAAAGGGCTAAGCTGCACTTGCAGCTCTGATTTTAACTGTAGCTGTATTTTGTTTCAGTGTAAATAGCTTAATTTAATACCCTGACATTTGGTGTTGAAACCAGGTCTTCCTGCAGAAACCAGCTCACCTTGGCATGTGTTTGCAAAGGTGCCAGCAGCCTGCACTCCAGGGCTGGCTTCCTGTTCCCAGAGCTGCATGGCTGCACATCAGGGTCACCGTGGCACAACTGAGGGTCCAGGCTCTCCTCAATTTCCACACTGTGCAACCACAACTATTGCTCCAACACAGCCAGAGACCTCACTGGCTGCAGGTGCTGCTTGAAAAGCATTTTCCTGGCTCAACACTGACCAACCACAGCTGACATGGGAAGAAAAATCCCTCAGCTCCCTGGGTTCAGCATCACTAAATTAATCTTCATGGAAATTTTTTTTTTTTCCCCCCCAGCATTTGTATATTCAGGGTATGTCTTTCTAGGACTATTTCAAGAGTTCAGGTTAGCTGAAGACAGGTATTTTAGATTCTAAAAGCTATGCCAGCTGTGCACTCAAACAGGATCATCCCCAAACAAAGACATAACTCTAAGTTTGCCATAGATATAAAATATATGGATGTCTATTTTTGTATGAAATGGAATTCTATATACTATTTAAAAAAAAAATCTACTTGCACTTACTATTTTACATTCTAAAATTATCATAAATCTGCTGTTTGAGTAACAGATCCTCAAATGTATGTATATATTTTTTCAAGTAAAGCACTTGTTAAGCTTTTTTCCATATAAGTCAAGTGTTCTGCATGTGATTTTCCATATGAAATTTTAAAAGCCTGCATAAAAAATTGTAGTTTTTTAAATGAAGAATGACTAAATCATACTTGTGTCTCAGTGTTATGTAACAAAGTAAAGCAGGCTTCTGTACTTAAGAGACCTTGAATGTAAAATGCTAAAGCATGTATATTTTAACTGTATAAATCTTTTTAGGAGAAACATTTTGCTGGTTGGTTTCTTTTTAAACAAACTAAACAATAGTTTTCAGCAGATGCTGAGCACATTCCTGTAAAATATTTCTTTTCCAATGGCCAGAAAAGGGGGATAAGTGTATTGAATATGTGGCTGTGCTGTTACATGAGATTGCATATTAAAAATCAATGAAGTACTCAAGTAACTGCAGCAGTCTCATCAAAACTCACTGAAGTGAACATTGAAGATACAGATTCCACCTTCAGGCTTTTGGGTTACTTTCATGTTAAATTGGTACTGGTGGAGGTAGAGGTTAAATATTATTGTCTGTTTATTCCAGGGATGGCAGCATTTGAGGGAAAAGGGGTTTTCTTGGGCAAAGTCTTTCCCCTCTGGGAACAGCACATGCAGCTTTTACCAAGAAGCTTCTGTTCTGTCAGGGCAGTCAAACAGAACAAACAGATTTTCCTGCTGATTAACTTTACAAATGAAAAAAACAAGTTAATGTTTTATGCCCAAGGTTCTGGAGCCTGTTCCATGTATATCTTTAGATGCCCTCCACATCCCAGCAGTTCTCCAGAGGGAAGGGGACACCACAGCACTGGTGTTACTTAGGAGTGACTTCATCCAGCCCCAGATCTGGAGCTGTGGCTCACTTACCTGTTATTTCCCATGCCCAGTTCCCCAAAAGTGAGAAGACAGGTAACATCTGGCACCAGAAAGTAGCAAAGTATAGATACTGCAATGCTGTGTCAGCCCTACAAACCAGAAGCAGGATGGATTAAAAAACCTAATTTAATAAACCTTGCTCTCAAGAGGTGCTTAATAGCCAGGAGCAGCTAATTCACAAAAGCATCAAAGAACTTCAATCAGACATTCAGTCCACAGCGACAAGGCAAGGTTTTCTTTCTCTTCATCTGAGGTAAGGTTAAGCTCTTTAACATTAACAGTGCTGCTACTCCAGATCTGCTTCAGTGCATCCAAGTATGACAAAGGGAAGCGCAGCCCGTGAGTCTGCTGGGGAAAAAGAGACAGAAAAAAACCCTTCAGCAAAGTGCAGTGACTTTGTTACACAACAGTGTGTGAGACTGTGGGGAGGGAGCAGCAGGACTGTGCTCCATCCCCACAGCACACTCGTGTTCATGACAGCAGCCTCCAAAAGACAGTTTTATCCACACCTCTTTTACTTAGAAGTAACTCTTCCATGCTCTAGCACAGTTTATGAGGTTTATGGTGTGTGGCTTCCTCCTGTTTCCACACGGAAGAAAAAAATTATTTTAAATTTACACTCTTGCTTAACCCTACCCATTATTTTAGCAAGGTTACAGAAGTTTCTTTCTAGCTGACACATACAATCTTTGGGCACAGAAGTACAGAGGACCTTCATTCCCAGAATCCTTAAGGGCAGAAAGGAAGACCCTGGGATGTGCACATGCTGCTCAGGTGCCTCAGCTCTAGAGGAGCAGTGAGCTTTACTTTAAAAGGAAAAGAACAGCCTTGCAGCAATGGCCAAGCCAAGGACAGGCTGTGCTCTGCTCTGCCTCTTCGGTGGAGTTGTGCAGACCTGAATTACATTTCAGTAAAGAGTGAGGTCTTCACCCCCAGTGCTGACCCGCCCCAGGCTGAAGGGAGCAGCCCTGCACAGGGAGTTGCAGTGGCTACAGGCTCTAACACAGGTTTAACATGGCAGAAATGGTGCAGGGATCCCCATGGAACATGTGCTACAGCTCCAGCAGCCTCAGACGGGACCTGCTGAAGGACACACAAGTAAAAGAAGCTTTTAGTTGCTGCAGCAGCTTTGCTAACTGGGCCACAGGGCGTGCTTGAGACACCCCGTTAACATCTCAAATGTTTAATTAAGCATGAGATCACATTACTTAATTCTACTATTCACTGCCTGTGTTGCTGTCTCAGCTCATCTAGGGGAATGAAAAGAACACAGCAAAACCCACAGTGGCAAGATAAATTCTGGAGGATGTTTGCAGGAACAAACCTGTGCCAGGCCATCCTCACTGGCAGTGTCATCCTCTGTCCCCATCATGTGAGTTTCTCTCCTGTTCTTTAAGGAATGATACACATAAACCATCTCCCTGCGAGTTTCATCCTAAAAGACAGCAGGAAGAAAAATGGTTACAGGTGATCCACACCCTCACACTCACCTCACTCCAGTGCCAGCTCCTTAATTCCAGAGCCCACTCTTACAGCAAGGAAAGCAAGTCACCTTCTCAACTGAATGACCCAACAGCCACCTCCCACAGCAAGAAGGGACCCTCCAAAACACCTCTAAAACTTTATTTACAACCTTCTGCCTTAAAACTGCCCCTGCTGGAGTCACAGGACTGATGCTGTGTAGAAAAGAGGCCATTTAAGGCACCTCTCCTAAAAAGTCTTCATGAACAGGTGTGCATCAAGAAAACTCCAGTCTGAGACTGATCTGTCTCTTTAAACTCCCATGCCCATTATCAATCCTTGGTCAAAGCTGTGCAAATCACTTTCAAAAAAAAAAAAAAGATTACAAACCCTACACAGTCTCACAGCAATATGGACACAAATAAAATAGAGGTGAAAAATCAGAAAGTTCTGCTATGTTTTTCTTGGAGGGAAATATTCCACTTGTGAAAAAAAGAAAAAAAAAAATCCCAAAATTGCACAAGATAATCCATACTGTGTGTGTATGTCCTCCCCCCTCCTTTTTTTTTTTTTTTAAATTAAGATAACAAAAAGCACTTCTACAATTTCATACTAATGAACCTTCATGGGTAAGGAGCAGTGTAAACACAGCATGCTGCAAAATGCCAGTATCTATATTGTGGAACAACTTATAGTGCCACTGTCACCTGCTTAGGTACAGAGATAATTCAGCAGTGAAGACTAAATGCAACCACAGTCAAGACTTAATGCAACCAAGAGAATTCTCTCTCTTCAGGAACCCTAACTTTATAACTTCTTCATATTCTTAAATACAGAAAATTTTTTAAAAAATTTCTATTATCCAGAGCTATAGGGGCCATTTTAGCTGCTTCAGATAAAAGCCAGGCAGAATCACAGACTGAATGTAGTTCTGTACCTCCCTCCAGAAGGCTGGAATGTGCAGTAGCACTGCTCAGCAAACAGCCCCAGGATCTCCTAACAGAAATAATGGGATGCAGGATCCAACCAAGCAGAACTGCACAACCCTTTTAGACCTCTCAGTACAACAGAGCAACGATTCACAGGCCTCCCACTTCCCAGCCCAGGCATGTAAGGGGGGCTTCTTCTACTTACAGCACTCTCTTGATCTGGTTCCACAGTGATGATAGCATGGTCTCTAAACTGCAGTCTGATTTTGCTATCGATTTTTGGCAACTTCCCACCTAAGAAGAATAAATTCTCCCTTAGACAGGAAGAAAATCAGACAGAGGGTACAAATTGAGCCCCCTGTGCACTACCCATTCTGTTGTAGCCAGATTTTATTGTTAACCTGTGTTTCCACACCCACGTGTTCTCAAACTTGTGGTGGAGGGAGAAATGAGAAAGATTTTTTAATTCTAGGATAACTTTTATTACAGGAGATGGGTCATCTCTCCCACCAGACCCTGGGAATTGACTAACAGAGGTGTGCAAACACACACAGGGAGCTGGGCCTAGACTGGGATCTTGGCCTGCCATGAAATGCTAGGAGTTGTAAGAGGCAGACTTAGCCAGTAGCACCACATCAGCCAGTGTTAGGAAGTTCAAACTCTACCTGGAGTCAAAGCATCAGAGTCACATCCCAAGCACGGGGGCAAGCGGTGCGTAATGAAATCCTTCTTCATGTCGGATGATCTCAGTTCCCTGCACTTCTCCAGGTGCTCTGCAAGCCTTCTCAAAAGGCTGCTCAGCTTCTCGGTGCAGTCAGCTGTGTTCACCTGCTAAACATCCACACAGAATTCACAGAATCACTGGGTTGGAAGAGACCTCCAAGATCATCGAGTCCAACCCAACCCTAACACCTCAACTAAACCCTGGCACCGAGTGCCACATCCAGTCTTGTCAATAAACACATCCAGAGATGGTGAATCTCCCACCTCCCCGGGCAAACCATTCCAATACTTTAACACCGTTTCTCTAAAAAACTTTTTCCTAATATCCACCCTATACTTCCCTTGGCACAGCTTAAGACTAATTCAAGTTGAACAGACCAGGCCTAAAGCAGTGCAGCACAGCAGTGAAAATGTGGGCACCCCTCTTTCATCTTGGTCCCAAACCAAGCTTTGTTTGTTTTACACCTTCCCCACAAGCTGTTCACATATCAGAGCTGAAGCTCACTCTCCCTTGCTCTGGGGCTAAAGGACTTGCAAGTGCAGTTGAAGAGACCCTTGATCCCCCTGCACACTGACGAGCTGAGCGGCAGCAGGACAGGACCACCATAAGGAGGTCCCACAACAATTCACAGCTTCCCTGACTTGTAAAGATTCAAAAGCTTGGCCTGACAGGAACTTTGCCTGTCTGACAGATCACCTGGATGCACCATTATTCCCTAAAGCCCACCTACTAACCATGAGCAGTTGCCTTGGAATGCTTGTCCGAAGTGCCACGTCCTCCTTTGCTGTATCAAACACCAGGCCAGGAATTGCATCCAGTAAGAAATCTCCCCAGGAGCTGAAGGACAGGAAGAAAAAAAAAATTACTGAAATAGTTGCACTGAAATAAAACACACATCCTATTTTTTTTTCCTAGCTAAACTAGTGTTAAGATGTAAAACTATTATTATAGTATCTTTTCTTTTTGTCAACTCTACTCATTTCCCAGTTTTCTACCCAGTGGGAAGGAAGAACTCTGGCCAATAAAAGGAATTGGACATCTACTTCTTAGTGCTTCTCTACCCCCAGTTTATACCTGCCAGCAAGTGTCTTTAGCTGCTCACTGCTTTTCCAAACTGCCCTGCTTATCCCACACGTGCACACTGCTCTGCCTGCTGGGATCTGCCCCAGGCAAACTGTGCTCCAACACACAGAGATGTCACTTTTGTCCTGGTGCCTAAAAATACCTGGAAGTGCCACCTCCACAGCTATTTTCAAATTCTCTTCAATTTTCCAAGGAAATGTTTCCACATCATACTTCCATCTACAAGCCAAATCAAAACACCAGGACTGCTGCTTCTTTTACCCACACTTGCTGACAGCAGGGACAGAGGAAGGCTCTTACACTTCATTGCCAATAACCTTGATGGACGATGATTCCACTTTTTAACCTCAGAAGAAGAGCAGTCTTGAAGCTTTTCCTGCTGCTCTGCTCACCCATGACAGCCATCCCCAGGGAATGTGCTCCTGACAAGTCACGCACTGGACTGGCCTTGGGCTCCTGCAGCCATGGAGAAACTGCACTGACTCTGCACAAGGCTGCAGATCTCCAGCAATCCCAATTTTAGGAACTGAATCCTTGGCTTCCCAGCACTGCCTGACCAGTAAACCCATACAGATCCAGCTGGACAAACTCTGCTGTGCACACTGGCCACAGGAAGAGTGACCAGCAGCACTGACAGCCTGGACTTGCACAGTGGCACAGCTGGTGGTTAGAAATTCATCCCACAGTTATCCAAAATATGCCCAAATTTGTTCTGTCCTGTTTGGCAGCTAACAAAAATCCTTCCTAGTCCCTAACTCAGGCCAATGACTTCAAGCTCAGCACCTGAAAGGCTGATTAGGTGGCAGCAGCATTTTTCCCTATGTGATAACAAAGTTTCAATGGGGAGACAAGGACCTGGCCTGTGTCAAAAGAAATCTGATGCTCATGCATGGGGTAAGAGATGAAAAACACAGATTAGCAGAAAATATTGGCGTGGAACAATCTGTCAGAAGAGGTGTGGGTGATCATCAAATACAGGAGAAAACCTGATTAAAGGAGTAACTCATGGCTCTTTATCTGGATTATGAAATGAACAGCACCCTCAGCCACTGGTGATGGTTTTTTTAAAAGACAACAGCGAGTTTGCAGCTGTAACATTATCTTCCACATTAAAGTCTCCAGCTGGTAAATAATAAAAAAAGCAATTAAAAAGCAATCAAGCTTGCTGCATGAAAACCTGGCAAAGAGGCTCCTTCAAACAGCAACAGCCTTGCTCCCCTCCTTCCTCCAAACCCCAAAACTTCAATCACTGCTCCCTTAAGACTTAGATTCTGTCCCTGTCAGCAGGACACCTGTCTAATAGTGGGGTATCTACCTATAGTCCATGTCACCACATCTCTGTTTTCCCACAGGAAAACAAACCAGACAAGGGCTGAATAGGATGAACACAGAAAAGACCCAAGCAGAGCTTTTACAAGGTTATTTCTCTTTAGAAACAGGACATGGCTTCCTTGAAACACCAGCTTCAGGTCTCTACTATTCACACACATCATCTGGCAGGGGAAAGCCATACAAAACAAGAAGTAAAGAGGAATTACTTGTTTTGGTAGGTGCTGATGGTCACGTGTGTTGAATAGGAGATGCCATGAGGAGTGTCAGCCTGGTGAATTGTCCCTCTTGGAAAGTACAATAAGTCACCTGGCTGCAGGAAAATAAAAGAAAATTGATACATTTAGGCTACTTAGTCAAACCTTACTGTAGTCCAAACAGAGAAAATACTATCTGAGCAGAAAGACTGACAATATATATTATTTTAAATCACAAAATGGAGCAATTCTCCAATGTACACTTTAATAACATAAAGCACTCTAAGCCAGAAGTCCAACACCTCAAACTTTCCAACCTACTGTCAATATTTGCTCTACACCTGTCTGCAAACACGAGCTTTTAACGTGACAGAATTTGCACAGTTCTGCTGAGCTGCAGGAAGGGGACAAAGAAGCAGCTGAGATGAACCTGCTGGGAATTCAGTGCCATGGGAATTTGATCAGATCATATCAAAAGAAAAGGCCAGCGTTCCACAGGAAAAGTTAAGTAGTCTGAAAATTTTACTTACAACACTTAAAAAAAATAAACCTTCCTCCTCCTCTGTGTTCTCACCTATGTAAATTAAATATCTACACAAAAAATGATACAGGTCAGAGAAGTTAAAAAAAGACAGAAGTGCAAAGCACATGAAATTACCTCCACAAAGGAAAAATCAGTTTACTTATGGCTTGTCTTATAAACACCAGCACAAAGAGAAAGTTCATAAAGCAACAGTGACGAAATCTGATTCCATTTTAATCTTATGATCCTTAAATTTGGTACATCGGCTGCTTCTAAGAGCATGATTACTTTTCTGGCTACTACAACCCCAGACCACCTGAAGCAATTAAATTATAATACCTTTAATATGAATTCGTGTGTGGGATGCCCAATTCTGTCTTCTGACTCAACATTGTACTCCCGAGCCAAAGGCACTGTTGGTTTGTAGAGTCGCCAGTGCTTCTCTCCTTCCAGCTGAAGGATGAACACCTGCCAAAGACCACGAATCCAAATTTTTGGGAGGAGCCTAAGGAAGCCCTGCTTCCCCTCACACATCCAACTCATCAGGTATTTTAATTTATTTTCTGATTTGCCAAGTCTGTGGAACCATGGCAGAAACCAGGGACAGAAATAGTGGCACAGGTTGCTTTTCTGATTAACACAGGTTTTCCCCTTCCCTGCTCTCAGCTACTCCCCAGCATGGTAAATACAATTCCTCTCATATTACTTTTTAGATATCTAAATGCAGAAACTTGCATTTGAACTAAATTCTTGCACTCTACTTAAAGATAACAGAGAGAAGAGTTATGAAGTGTAATCTGTTTTATCCCAAATTTAGAAATTCCTGTTTCTCTCCAGTCACTTAAACTCAGCCATTACTATTCTTCCAGCAAAAATATATAAGGAAACACTTAAAATAATTACCCTAAGTTTTCAGTGGAAAAAAACCCAAGTCTTTCTAGAAAGTTTATAGAGGGGGAGAGGTGGAAGCACACACAGAGGCATCCACTGCCAGGAGCCCACAAAGGGTCTCACAGACAAGGTGGTGGTGATCCTACCTCAACATCATCATAGTGAGGGGGAAGGCCCTGAGACCCCTGGGGAGTGATGTAAACATTGGACCCCACCAGAGACCCAAAGTAGCACTCCAGCTTCTCCTGAATCTTCCACAATTCCTCCTATTAAAAAAAAGAAATTATGCTGTTACTACTGAAGAGCTCAGCCAAGCCTGGCTGCCACCAGCCCACAGCATCCCCATTGCTGGGAAAGAATGGTGATATCCCTACAGGGGCACCTGTGGAAACTGGGAAGCAGATTCTCCTGAAGGAAAGCATTACAGAAACAAAGGAGATCTGCCATGAAAGTAATGGGTAATCCAAAAACTCTGGTGCCTAAACAGAACACTGATGTTTGCTCCCTTCCCTGTACAATCTTCAGGCTGCAAAACCAGGCAAAAACGAGGTTAAACAGAGGAGAATAAAGCACCCATCATCCCAAAAACAGCAAAACACCCATAATAAGCACATGCAGGACTTTCATCAAAGAGAGAACAACACAAAGGTTAGACACCTTTTACAAGTGACTCCAATTGCTTGGGAATATTCAAGCACAAACTTTACTCATCCACACCCAACATGTGACAGGGAAACACCAGGAGAAGCCAACAACTGAGATCAGTCAGTGACACTACATGTGGGACTCAGCTGTGTATTTGGGGCCTTTTTTGGGTCCACCTCACCATTAGACTGTGTTGACACACTGGGACAAAAAAGGACTGCCTAAATCAAAGTACCTATAAGTATCCAAGTCCTTTACAACTGTGCAGCACCACTGTCTCCTTCCCACACACAAAGACTGAGGACACTCAGCTAAAATGGGGTGGTCATTTCCATGGTGCAATTCAAAACTAATCCACTGGCAAGAATGGTGGAGTGTCCTGAAAATACTTCACATGGTTTCGCAAGGAAAAATTGAGGCAGAAGAGATAACTGAAGCACAAATGCCTAATCATCAACTACATGCACTTGAAAAGCAAACTTAATATTAAAGAAAAACATTATAGCGTGAATCTGATTTTGTTCTTACTGCAGAGACTGAAACATGATGGGCAGTGAAGAAGTATAAATTGTGTTTTAATACAGTTCATGTAAAGATTTCAGCAGGTCATCAATGCCAACTACCTCCCCTGGGGGCAGATATGAAGCTATGTCAAGTGCCATTTACCAACAGCCACACCACATTATAAAGCAAGCATCAATTACAATGAAACAATCCCACCTTAAATCTCTGAGGCTGATGAAACTGTATTGTTGCCTTCTTCTGGTCAAAATCCTTCTTCAGCTGCATGTAATTCACTCTGCCTTCTTTATTTAAAACCTTCTTTTTTCCATTCACACACCTGCAGACGTTCACATCCCGCCCATAGTACAGGCCCTGGCTGCAGAGCTCCTTCAGGTGTGACAGCTGGAACAGGGACTGGTAGTAAGCAGCCACCAGGGCATCATTTCTCTGAACAAGCAGTGGCTTTTGCTCCCAGTACTCTCTGAAAAACACCTTTTCTTCAGTGGGAGAGATCAGGCTCCTGAAGAGGCTGTCTGGGCTCTCAAAGCTCAGGACTGATGGAGAAGCAGCTGTGTCCAGCTTGGGCCGTTTGCACTGGGGCTGTGTTTCCTTTGCCACGTCAGCAATCTTCCCTCCTTTCCTGGGCATCTTCCTGGCCAAGAGGAGAGAGACCACAACAATCAGTCAGCAACACAACCTCAGCAGCTCCTGCCTTACCCAGTGGGATATCAGAGCACACTGGGAACAGCTGTGGCTCCAGGGGCTCACTAATTGCTCCAAGCAGGCCCCCAATCTTCTCTCAAAGATCAGCAAACTGCAAAGGGCTCTGCTGGGAGCTCAAATCCCACAGCTGTTTATGCTAAAGAACATGTGATGAAACCCAATGGATCGTTACCAGTGCAGGAATCCACCCACACAAAGAACCTGTGGTCGAGTGGTCTTCTGCAGCAAAGGCTGCAAATTATTGAAAAATAAAATCAACTCAGATTTAACAGATTTAGTGGCAACATGCAAAAGGAGGTGGAGAGATGGGAGAGGATCAGAAACTTGTATTCTTATTACACTTCCTTCAACAGTAGTTTACAAAAGAAGGAACACTGTTAGGCCTTTCTGTTGATGCTATGTAATTACTAAATCTTGAAACTTGTAAAATTGACCAATTTAAAAACCAAAATGCCAAGATTCTGCTTTGATTCTGACAAGCTGTCAAACTTTGTGATTTATGTAGGATAAAAATAATTCTTTCATACGAGTACAGACATTTAATTTTACAGCTGAAAGTCATTTACTTTGTTTCTCCAGGTACACAGTATGTTGTGTACAATCATACAAGAATGAAAAAATTAATTCACGAATGGTTTAGCTGCCAAGTTCTCAGGAAAGTTAAGGCACCAATCGAGTTAACAGCAGGTCTAAACCATGTGCAGACAGACCTTCCTCGAGTCTGCCCCAGCATTTCCTCCCCCAGAGCAGCAGCAGAAGCCTGCCTGGGGAGCTGAGCTGAGCATCCCGAGGATGAGCCAGCACCAAGCCCTGGAGCAGCACAGCCAGGCAGCCTGGGCTGGGCTGGGCTGGGCAACCCAAACCGACTCGGGGCACGTCTGAGCGAACCTGAGAAGCCAACCCATGAGGAGTCAGAATCATGCTGATCCCTTATCCTAAAACTTATACTCCAGTTCTGGTATTTCCAAGCAGCACTACGTTTTCCCTTGCAGCAGGACACCCGGCTGATCCCCCAGCTCCTGGGCAATGCTGTTCCTGGAGCAGCCTATCCCTCAATAGCAACCTGTGGTCACCTCAGTCCTGCAGGAGGGAATTCATATCACCACCTTCCTGGCAGGATGGACATACCCAACAGCAGGAAGCCACTGTTCTACATGAGGAAAGGGAATGCTTAAAAACAATTAAAGGTTGAAAATTAGTCCCTGGTTGCCAGCAAGATCTGAAGCTACTGCTGGCACTAGGATCTAAAACTGATGTTCCCCAAATGTCAGGAACACAAAGGCAACCAAGCCTGAATTACTAGTTTTGAAATCCACCGTACCAACCTCTCAGCTCACTCACATTGATTTAATGAAGTTAAATTCACATATGGACTCTTCACAGAACTGCTTCGTTTACACCATGTGCTTTTCTGTCGTGATTTCTTAGTTATTACAACTGCAAACCCACAGAATGGTTTGGGTTGGGAGAGATTACCTGGCTCCCACTTGATCTGTTTGGTCAAAACTTTATTGAACCTGGCTTTGAACACTTCCAGGGCAAGCTTCTCTGGGCAAGCTGTGCCAGGGCCTCGCCACCCTCACCAGAAAAAATCCTCTAAAAAATCTAATCTAAACCTACCCTCTTGCAATGTAAAACCATTCCCCCTTGTCCTGTGTTGCTACAGGTGCTGGTAAGAAGTCTTTTCTCTGTCGTTCTTACAGCATTTAAGTACTGAAAGGTTGCAAAAAGATCCCTGGAGAGCCTTCTTTTCTACGTGCTGAACCAGCCCAGCCCTCTCAGCCCGTCTTCACAGCAGAGCTGCTGCAGCTCTCTGACCA
>VZTR01012293.1:214157-229889 GCA_013400775.1 Chaetops frenatus
CGAACCCAGCAGCGGAAGGGGCCCGCTCCCGCCTCACCCGAGGGCAGCTGCGGTCACCAGTGTCGCCAGGCCCCTCGCACAGGGACACCGCGCGTGTTCCCGCACGGCCCGGGGCTCGCTCCCTGGGAAGCAGCAGGGATACAGGCGGACACGGCGGCTCTGGGGACACACGGCCTCAGTGTCCCCGCCATTCCTCCCCTTCCGTCCCCTCCCCTTCCCGCAGCCCCGCACTCACCCGGCGGGCGGGAAAGAGGGAATGGCGGTGGGGCGGGGCGGGATGGACCGGACCGGATCGGTCCGGGATAGGGCTGGGTTGGATTGGGCAGGATGTGCCCGGTGGAAGGAAGCAGGAGGCGGTCGCTGCCGCGCTGGGTGTCACGGGAGGAGACGCTTCCGGGCGGCCCGTAGGAAACACAGCGCTATTCCAGTGTTATTCCTGTGTGTATTCCAACAGGAACGCAAGAGTATTTCTCCACTGAAGGTATTCAGAGGATTAAATTTTACTTCGTACACACAACAGTGTCTGGGATTTAGCTGCGCGATCTTTTTCTGGGCCAAAATCCTGTTCCAGAGTCCCCCTGAGGCTCCCTCAAAGAAACCTTTAGAATTCGTACCGAGCACATAAAAACTTGCAGAAATATTTTAGTTACCTTTACTAAAGAAGCCTGATCGAGAAAAAATGTTAGGTAGGCTTTGCTAAAGCTTTGTTCTTGTGTACTGATAGTTAGAAGAATTATAGAACCTTTAAGAATGAAGTTGTCTGGAATTAAAAGTTTGCAGCACCTACACGAACACCCACCGGATGTTTTTTTATTACAGATGGGTGTAGCAGCTGATGTTAAAAATAGTGAGGCCACATCCTGCACCTCAGCTGGTCACAGAAACCATGACAAGCTGTTATTTCTGCTCCAAAAATCCACGAAGTACCCTCAGCATAATTGCCTGAATGCCATCAGGATGAACACTCACACAAATACGTATTTACATAATGCCTGTGGTGCTTTAACTCGCAGTAAATATTTTGGGATATAAAACCCACACACGGGGCTGACTGCAAAACCAGCAGGAATGGGAAATACTCGTGAACACCTTTTTAAAGACTTCGGTGCTGGTCTGTAGAGAAAAAATGACTGAAAGTATTTATTACCATACCTGTCAGGAAGTTAACACACACCTCAGAGGACAGTCATGGGAGCTTAGCCAGCCCTCTAGCACTCTCTAGAGTAGAAATAATTCATTTAAATACTGTTTGTTATCTTTTACTGTTTATACATGCAATAGATTTTTTTTAAGTATATCATCCCTGTCACTGCATTAAGAAGATGAAAATTATAAGCTTTCCTGTAAAAGCATGCAGTTAATATCATTATTTACAAGAGCATGTGACAGGACAAGGGGGAGTGGCTTCAAACTGAAAGAGGGGAGGATTAGATTGGATATTAGAAAAACAATTCATTAATATGAGTGTGGCAAGGCGCTGGAATAGGTTGGCCAGAGAACTTTTGGAGACCCTACCTCTGGAAATGTTCAGGGTCAGACTGGATGAGGCTCTGAGCAACCTGGTCTAATGAAAGGTGTCCCTGCCCAGGGCAGGAGGGTTGGGAACTGGATGATCTGTAGTACCCTGGGTGGGGAGAACCCTTGGCCAATGGTTTCATTCACAGCTGAAAGTAATAACAGCCTTCTCCACCAAAAGCAGGCTCTGCAGCTCTCTGGCCCCTGCACAGGATGTGCCTGGAAGGTAAATGCAGGCAGAAATCTCTTTTCCTCCACACCTCCACACCTCCACGTGAGAAACAGTTCACTGCAGCCTACAAAGGGCCTGGGCGTGCTGTGCTGCAGGGCTTCTGCTGCTGCAAATCCTGCAGGGAATTTAGAAAAGGAAACTTATTCAGAGTATTTTTTCAGTTGGAGGCTGAGGTTTTGCTGTTGGGTACACAACAAATACTTCTTCTTGTAAGGCAGATTAACAAAACTATGTGAAAAGAATGATGTTATATTAGCTCATGTGAAAAGTTTAGAAGACACATCATGCATCTGGAGCAACTAGATGGGATCTTCTCAGGCAGCCTGGAACATCTGTGCAGGATGCCTCATAATGGCAGTGCAGGAACAAGGCTGTGGTGGTGCATTTTTATATATAGCTACACCATACATTTGCTCAGCTTGAGGTCTGGTGTGCTGTTACTCTTGCCAAAGCCTGTGTGTCCTTTGGCTTTGCATTCCCAGCATTGTCATTCCTGGTATGGTTCTGCTTTCCATGACAGGATTTCCTGGAAAAGTATCAAAGCTGTCTCAGCTCTGATACATTTGTTTGGCAGCAGTCTATCCCACTCACTCTGTGAGATTTCAGTCACTCAGCAGGCTCTGTGTCACCACTTCTCCAGCTCTGGAACTGGGAGCTTGACAAATGCAGCTCTTTGAAAAAGTAAGAGACGTCACCATGCTCTGAACAAACAAGATGGGAGTAGGAAAAATAGTAAATTAAATAAGTTTTAAAAAATTAAGAAAGTAAATAAAGAAACCAGAGAGTGATTTAGGCTTCCAAATTTATTCCCACTTCCTTGACCAATAAACTTGACCAAGCAGTGACCAAGCATTTACCTTGTGACACTTTTTGCCACCACAAACGATCATTTTGGTCTGACTTTGTAAATATAAACTCAGCTCATTAAATGACAGATGAACCCGAGGAATTTAGTGGAAAATGCTCCTTATTTGGGAAAGTTGCAAAAGTAATCTTGGTTCTTTTCTGGAGCTGTGAACACTTTTTGTGTGTATCCCTGAACATCCTTAATTCAGCCTCCTTAGCTGAACCTAAGGATATTTCCATGCAGGATTCATCTGAGACTGACAGGTTTCCTGTATGTGTCTGTGTTTTGGCACAGCTGTTTCCTTTTATTTCCTGGAACTGTGCTGGGGATCACTGCTGCAAGGGGCAGATGCAGCTTCTCCTCACTGGAACATTCAATCTCAAAAGCCAAAGGGAGAGGGAGGGAGGCAAAACCCCAAGTTCACATGCAACATAAAGCAGAAGAACTGAAGGCGTGGTTGGTTTGTTCTCTTGCCAAAGTTGTCCCAAATCTCTGTCTAAAAGCCTGTTGTGTTTCTAAACCAGAGGGTTCTGCAGGAAGCAGGGGATTACAGCAGGCTGAGGTGAGGCAGAGGTGAGTGGGTGACAGCTCCTGCTGAGGATGCTGCCCATCCACCTGGGAAAGTGACTGCAAGTGCACAGAGTCTGGGATGTTGTTCCTGTGAGCCAGATTTCTCCAAAACAAAGGTGCCATGGAGAGTCATGGACAGCTGACAAGGGTGAAGGGTTTTCTTGAGGCATTGTTGATGCACAATCTACAAATTGTAGACCAGCCTGGCTTCCTGCTGGTCCCACGAAGCCAAAATTTTCCCCCTTGTTCCAACCATAATGGAGCACAGGTGAAGAACAGAGAAGCTGATTCAAGAGGAGGGGTCTGAGTGCAGACAGAGACAGGGCAATACCTCAGGTGGGAGCTGCTGTCTGTTCAGGGGGGTGACAAAGGGCTCCCTCAGTGAGCAAACAGCTCCTGTGCTGCTGCAGTGGAGCCCATGCATGGGATCACCCTGGTGAAGCTCTGCATAGTCCAGTTGGAAAAGAACCCAGACACATGAGAGTTTTTCATGAAGAGTTTTGCTGCTGACCAAACCAGCCCAGGTTTGATGCAGAAGTCTCTTCTGGAAAATTTTAACCTTTTCCTCTACTGCTGTTGCATTATTTTTGAAGTGTGATGCAACCCTCATACACAAAACAATGTCTAGCTTATAAGTATTTTTGTTCATATGTACAAACCCCAGTAAAAAAAGTTGAACACAATATATACACTGGGAAATATAATCCTGGAATATGTGTCAATAACGTGATTGTTCTGTAAGATAATCCTGCCCACGTTTCCCTTCAGAGATCTCTTCCTCTTCAAGCGAGGTGTGTCTGCATTGGAGATGTTGGTTTGACTTGTTCTGGTTTCATTCTCCTCACAGGGGTCTGGGAAGGGACTCAGATCCAGGTCCATATCCGGGTCATGGAAACAGCCATCGAAAGCCATTGCTTGCACTGCGTCCATGCTGTACATTCCTGAAACCTGGCAACAAAGGAGAATTACTCTGTGTCTAGCAGGAGCCATTTGGGCAAATCATAAATGATTAAAACAGAAAATAAAGAAAGCTTTCCCCTCAGTGTTGTTCTCTCTGTGGAGAGCATGTGGAGAACAGGGCTGTCTCACAGTATGGCTCTCTGTGGGGCCTGCCCCCTTGAGCGGGACATGAGCGAGGAAATGTCATCAAATGTCATAAAACACACTTGTCTGCCTGATTATTGCCAGCTGCTGGCTGGCAATTCGTGCCTCAGCTTCTGAAATAGAAGAATCAAACTCTCTCCTGAAGGTCTGTGTTGGTGGAGTTGTGGGAAATGGCTTCAAACATTTCTGGGAGTAGGTTTTCGATGGAATTATCAAATCATGTGAGCAACATATGCAAGCTTTCTGTGTTCTTCCCCTCATGATATTCCAGCAAATGAGTTTACATAGGGGATATTCTTCAAGCAAAGGTTTTAAGTGAGAGCTTCACAGAAAGCAGATGTTTAACTTGTGGCTATTTCTGCTTCAGGCACACTTTTCAAAAAATGACCTTGTCATTCATCTGGTCTTGGGACAAAAAAGAAACAGGAAACAGGGAGGAATATCATATTGAGGGCATGCTGAGGTCTATTTCAGAGACAGGAAAAATACCTTGATTGATAGGTATTTGAAAATGGAAGGAAGGTTCTCTATCTCTGAGGGGGAAAAGGTGGGGGAAAAAATATCCCTAACCCCTGCCACAAGAAAAGGCAGAGAAAGCACAGACCTTCTCAGGATCTCAGAGAGGATGATACTTCATCTCCCTTCATCCAAGTGGAAAAAAAAAGTGAGATGCAGAGTGGAGACAGAGATAATATTACTGTTCTGTTATCACAGTGGTGTATCAGGATTACTCTGTAGCTTCATGGCACTTTCATGGCAACAAAACACAGAGGGTTGTACCTTGCCCCTTTTTTTGAGTTGTTTTCTCTCTTCAATTGTGGTGAGATAGTTCACTGCTGCGTACTCGATGACTGACAGGAAGACAAAAAGGAAGCTGATCCATAAATACACATCCACAGCCTTTATGTAAGACACTTGAGGCATTGAGGCACTTACTCCTGTCATGATGGTGGACATTGTCAGCACTGTAGTTATACCTGCCAGAGAGA
Source organism: Chaetops frenatus (assembly GCA_013400775.1). NCBI lineage: Eukaryota > Metazoa > Chordata > Aves > Passeriformes > Picathartidae > Chaetops > Chaetops frenatus. Next base: position 219,415 of record VZTR01012293.1, read on the forward strand.
AAAGAGAGGTTATCACACTTCTGGCCAGCTGGTTCTGTTTATCTCATCAGCACTGCTTGGACAGCACAGCTTTGTGAGGGCATGTGATTGACACCCCCTTTAGCTTCCTCACACGGGCTCTGAGAAGTGGAGTGAACCATGAAGGACCCATCACACACAATGCTGAGAGCACTAAATCATCCCTCTGCTCAGAATGGTCACTGAGCAGCATAAGGAACACGCTTCTGTGACAGCTTTGGGCACTGCCACACACGGGGAAGCAGGTTTGTGGCTGTCCCTCACAGAGCCAGGGTTTCCACTGCACATTTTCTTGTCCAGGAAAATCACTAAAGGGTCACCAATTTCCCTCCCAACCCTTTCTCAAATTGTACTTCTTGAGAACATATATCAGCCTGTATGCCTCTGTCATATCCATGGCTCTCTGAAAACAATCTAGCATAAAAATGTTACAGCCACTGAAAAAAAAAAAAAAAGAAATTATTGTTTGCCTCAGTGTGACCAGAATTTCACCCTCATCTTTTCAATCTCTACTCTTGCATCAGCTATTCATCTCATTTTGGTTTGCTGCAGCTCAGGGAAAAAACCAACACCCAACTCAGGCCCTGCTTTTAAAGAAATCAATGTAACTCTGGAAGTGAAAACATCTTGACTTCTGTGAGACAGCCCTGTCAGCTGGGTCTGTAGCTCTTCCCCAGTTCTACACCAGTTCAAGTCCACTGGAACACACAAGTTTTCCCCCTCCCTCTCTGCAGGTCCCTTAGGTTGAAGGATGGAGTTTGAAATACACCATATAAGAGGAAATCAATTTATTTAATATACATTTACTCTAGGCTAAGGAGTTAGGCTTATTAAACTTTGTTGTTAAGGTTTCCTATAAATTATGCATTATTATGCTAATGAGATGTGCTTTATGCATAGAACTCCTGATGCATAACCTTCTGTAGAAATCCATACATAAAGAACATGATCAGCAAAACCATCTTGACAACATTAAAAATGGCCTACTGAGAATTAAAAGATGAAGCTACATTTCTTCCAAATAAAAGGAATTGATAGATGCATTAATAAAAGTAGGTAGGAGGTACCATAATTTGTTCACAGATTAACAAATAGATTTATATGTCATGTATTAATAGTTTTAGACTGTGCCAATAGAAAGGGACCTGAGTGGCTACAGTACTAATTTTTTTCTAGATTGACATAGTTACAGAGAAAATTAAGGGCTTTTTCACTTGTCTAAGAATTATGGCATCATATAGTTGGCTTCTGGGACCAGCATCGGTGAGAAGAAAGAACAGGAGCTTATTTTAAACTGAAAGTTGCAGGACTCAGGTGCATTATGGTTGCATCAGATATCTTTAAAAATTCTCATCAGATCTTCGGAAATTCCAATTTTTGAAAAAAATGTTATATTCACAACAAAGACGGCCTTAAGGGGCATCCAGTGATTCACCACAGAAAAAAAAAAAAAACTTCTATAAAAAGCACTGTAATGGGTCCTCTTCTCCTGAGCTGAGGTGTTCAGAACTTACTTTTTGGCTTCCACAAAAGATTGTCTGCCTTGCACAGCTGAGACACCAAAGCAAACATTTCTAAGGTGCCCAACAATTAAAGGCTTTGCTACACAGGTGACTGTTTCCAGGTTGGTAAGAAGATAACAAATGTTCCTTGAGAAAAAGAAGAGCTGCAGAGCTTTTCCATAGATTGTGCTACACCTCATGACCCATGGCTCTGGGGAGGGATCTGACTGATCTGTTCCTACCTGTTACTTTGCTGGGAAGAGGAAAGGAAAACCCAGGCTTTGCAATTAAGTAAAATTCTACATCAGGAAATCTGCTGTCACTCCTTTTTTGCTTCTGTGGTGTGTGAGCTGTTTCCAAAAATAGCAAAGCCAGTCTGGACTAACAGCCCCTTTCCAAATGTAGAGACTGACTACAGGTAATGACAACAGTGGTAATAACAGTGTTGTTCAGGCAATTACCTGATATTCTTGCTTGTATCCTGTATAAATAAAGAAGCTAAGGTAACTCCAAACCCTCCCCTCTCCATTCTGTACTTCCCAAAGAATATACAGTAAAGATTTACCTAATGACACCCTGGCAGGAACAGCTCTTCTATCAATCCAAAAGGAAACCCAAGACAGCATCACCATCAGCATGGCTGGGAAATAGGATTGTAGCACAAAAAAGAAAATATGTCTGCGGAGTGCAAAGTTGATAAAAAGTCGATTGTACCAACCTATTGGAAAAAAAGGGAGAGGAACAGGTTGGAGGAGAAGAGAAGAGAGCTGTGTTATGTGTGAGTTCTGTTTGCTGGCCCCTCCTTCTGGCAGGAGTGGTGTATCCACAGCAGGAGTGGTAAATGCCTCAGAAATCTTGCCACCACCTTAGTTTTACACAGTGCTTTACCAACTGTCCATCCTCCCTCATTTGTGGGAGTGAAGGGACATGGCTCTATGTCTAAAATACTCTGTTATAACTGAGGCTGGGAAATTGAAAAAATTAAATAGATTTGGAGTGAAATTGCCAGGACAATACAGATAGGATGCAATTGTCCAGTGATGCCAACACCTTGTCTTCCCTGAAAAGCAGCCTGCTACAAATACCTGACAAGGAGCAGCCCTTCCTTCCTTTTTTTTCAGGTCAGAGCAGCCTGCTTGCCAGCCCAGCACTCACTTCAGAGGGCAGGGTGCCATCTAGTGAATTTTGGGGCATGCTCTGCCTGTGCAGCACTGCATCCGTGCTGTACCTCCTGCCACAGCAGGGAAACCACGTTACAGTGAGGTAAAAAAGGCAAAAGTGGGTGGCTGCACAGCGTCTGCCTGTTCAGGACAGACAGAGGCATCCGTGAGCCTGTGTTGGAGCAGTCTTGCCATCACGAGTGAGTCTACAGAAAAGAACAAATCAAAATTAACTCCAAATAATATTAAACATTCTATTGTGTTTTCAGTTGTGGGGAAGGTTTGTTGTTTTAAAGATTATTTAATGGATTTCTAAAATGGATATAAATTGTTGCTGCTCTAGAGGTCTGAAGACTCCAAAAGCCTAAGCACTACAGGTGTTGTTCACTGAGATTCATAGGAAAGGATATGCAGAACCTGAATGCAGAAAACTGCTTTGTGGGAATGATGGCTCCCATTGGAGTGGTGCTGATTGTTTTTCACTATTATTTACTTGGAGGGTAAATTTTCTTCCAACAAGAAACAAAACAAACAAGCAAACCAAAAAATCACAAGAGAAAGTGGAACCTCCTGAGCAAAACAAAACCTCACAGCCAAAGACAAGTGTAAGTCTACAAAGGACAGCATTCTGACTAAAATATGTGCTACAAGCATTTTTCAGGTACTTCCCAATGGTCCCTGTGACTTAAGAAAAAAGTCTTTCCTTTCACCCTTATGCTGCTGAATAAGCTCATCCTCAGTACCCCTGCATTATAAGTGTAAAGCAGTTACACTTTGCAAAGTCAAAGATGCTATGAGGGTGCTGCAAAGTCCTGGGTGCAGGGCATTGTGAGGGTGCCTTGCTGTGCACAAGGCTCTATTTGCTTGCAGGAGTGTTTTTTGATGAGAATAGCAAGGCAGAAAGAAGCCAGCTGAGCTCCTGGAACCCAGTCTGGTGGAAAATATCCCAGTCTCCTCCTTGCAAGAAGGACAAATTTGATGTAGCTCTCAGCAAGGCACAGTTATGATAGCAGGGTATCACTCGCCCTCCTCTCACATGACAGTGGCCCTTGAAAGATGGAGCTCTGTTCTTAGCTCATACAGGAGCAGGAGATAAGGGTGAATAACCTTATCAAGCTGTGAGTTCCATGCTGCTTAGGCTGCATCATAATTGAAACTGGAATTTTCTGCATCCAGTAGCAGCCATCGCAAACTGGAATGGCCCTTTTTTGAATGCAAAAAGAAAATAACCTGTAAATAAAATACACCAAATAAATCTATCTGCTGCTTTCCTTAAAGGCTTTTTTCACAAAGTGTTGTGCACTTCATCATATTAAATGGAACAATTTCTCTTTTATTAATCTGTCTTGACATAAAAGGCAATATCCAAACTGAAATGAATTGACTCAGACTATAAAGTACAATAGCAAGAGTGCTGTTTTCTGTAGTTAAAAACCTATGGTTAGACTACTTACATAGAGAAGTGTTTCAAAATTCATGTAAAAGACCAGTAAAACAGACCCCATCCTGCATGAAATCAAGACTACAATAAGCTCCTACATCCTTGTGCAGTTTGCCAGAAAATATAGAGGAAGTCCTACAGGGAGAAATAAAAACCTGTTTGGGACAGATTAACCTGAATTTAAACTATGTAACACTGACATAAAGGGATTTTTTACCTGAATCTTTATGTATAAACAAGGAAAATTAAGCAAATCATGAATTAGATCTGGATAGGTAATAAATGGTCTCATATGAAAATCCTCCAGTTAACAGACTTTTATTGACATTACACAGCTCCAAAAATGAGGATATTTTAGACAATAAAACACACTGGAATTCCTCTTGTTTGCTTTCTAGTATCTGACCCTTTAGGATTTCCATTTTCAAGGTTTCCTATATAGCCAGGACATAAAGATTCCTGTAAATTCAATACTCCAATGGCTTCCAGGGAAGCACCATGATTTTGCAAGAGCTCATAACAACATGTATTTGGTTAATTTGGTTATTGTGCATTTTTTTCAGGTTCTTAATGCCAGATATGAAGTCACAAGTATTATTATGGCCTTTTTTTTCCTAAAATAAAGTTTTATATTGGTAATGCAAAGAGAACCAAGGCCCCAGACTAAAAAGACCTCATTTTAACTGATCTCTCAGCAGCCACAGTGATTTATTAGCAAAGAATTTGAATGTGAAAGACATTCTGCATGGTTTTATCCTGTGCTTCTCTCTTCTAAGGAGAGGGGCTTACTATACCAGTACTGCTGTAAAAAGCAAGTCCACTGGAAGCACTGAATTCCTCAATGAAGAACTGGGAGAGGGAGATGTGCTCATCTGTGCTCAGGGACTTGTTGCCATGTTTCCAGTACAACATCAGATCATCTTCATTGTATGCATCTGTGAGAAAGCAGAAACTGAAGTTATAAAGTAACTAAAGTAAATCGCTTCTCCTTTCCTTTCTCAGAGAGAGGAGACCACTCAACCAATCTGGGAAAACCCCAAAGAGACATTTTTCCACACCAGTTTGTCAGCTGACATGAAAAAAGCTTACAACTGAGGCAGGGGTGAAAAAGCAGATGTTTCGTAGTAACAAAAGCACCCATTTTCATTTTTCCAACAAGTCAAATACTGACATTTTAGTTTACTTTTAATTTGCACTTTTTTTTTCTCAGAGAAAAAACCCTCATGCTTCTTGACAAGATTTTTAGATTTAGGCCTTGGAATAACAACTCAGTGGAAATAAAGCAGGGTGCATTATGGTTTTTCTACCTTCCCAAAGCTCACTGAGTTCTGGAAAGATCCCAAATTGCCTACAGTTCAATATGTACATGCTGAAGGGTTCAGGTCACACATCAAAATAAGTGAAAGAGGTATTATGCACAAGATGGAGTGCTGGTAAGAAAGCACATGTGAAGAACAATTAGGAATTAAACTTACAGCTTTCCAGTTCTAAAGAACAGTTCTGTGTGTCCAGAGGAAACCTACTGAAATCCATGAAGCACATAGCAGAAACTGTTATTCTGCACAAAAGAACAGAAAAACAGAAATGAAATGAAAAATTTCACACTTTCTTATCTGTGCACACATCTTAGTGAGATCCCCAACCAGTCTGTGGTTTAGAATCCTATTGATTGAGATTTTCTGTTCTTTTAGATGCTTCTAAAATAGCTTCAAGATCGTGAGATAAAGTTAAATCAATGAGAGATCATCTTTTTTTTAAAAACATAAATAGTCTTTATAATTAAGTACATTATCTTTGATTAAGTACATTACCTTTGATTTTTAAACCCTAAATTTGGCGTGGTCATTCATTAGCCTTTCACACATTTTGCTTTGAAGGTTTACACTACTGAAGATTAACAAAGGCAGTTCACATCTCTTGACTTGATTTCTCATAGATTGAAGTAGATGATATGACAGATAAGAGCAAATATTATTCCAAGTATTATTTTCCCAGCAGAATGGTTACAATATTTAATTGCAAGAAGAGATTAGCTGAAATTTCTGGAAGCTTACTCTCCTTTTAAATGAAATGCTTTATATTGTAAAAAGCTTAAGGAAATCTAGGCAAAGACTATTTCACATTCCACCTGCTTTTTCACAAACATTTAGAGGACAAATATCCTTTTGTATTTAATAAAGAACAACAAAAAATCGAACTTCCTAGGGGCAGTAACTCAAATATGGTAAGTATTGCCAAATTTCCCTTTCTTTTTACAGCTTGCATGTCACTTGATGGTTTAGTTCAATTTTTCAGTTTTCCCCAAATGGAATCCTACAGGAATTTCAGTGAGAATTATATTGGTTATACAAGTGCCCTTTGAAAACTTGTGATCAGTAACCACAGTGTAGCTGAATTTTTACAAATGTAAGACTTTACTGTCTCGAAATGAGATCCTAAGAGTGGGACATGCATAGGACTTCCAACTTTGGATGTTTTTCCCATCCCTCAGCTATTGACTTAAGGACCAGGGGAACAATTAGAAAACAAAGACTATTTTAGCAACAAATCTGGATTTTTGTTTCACTTTGCTTCAATAAAATCCTGGATGCCAGGCACTGAATAAAAACTTTAAAATATGCAGATTTATTGCACATAAGTAAGTATATAATATAGAATATAATCTACTTACTGCATGTAAAACTGGCAATACAAAAAAGGGTGCTGTAAGGAACATCTAAGGAACATTTCCTACTTCTCACTTGGAGAATCACTGATATAAGCCTTAGTGTAGGGGTAGAGTTCCTCTGATCCCTCCCTCTCAAGAATCATGGAAAGTAATACAGCAATAAAATGCACACTTCACCTCATTGTTCTTGACTGTCAGTGTGATTCCTGAACATACACTAAAGTGGTGTACAGCTGTTGTTGTGAGGATTTCTTTATGTCCACGTGAGAGAGGAGATAAATTCATTAATCGTTGGAACAATTATTACACAGCCACAATCTCAAATGCTTCCATAAATCTTCAGACTGTCCAGATTGGATGAAATATCACCTCTGTGCACAGAGCTAATTAGTAACAAACTGTATTTCTGCAATGCACAGGCATCAGCTTCCTTACCCTAGGGGGAAAATTCCTCCATTAAAACTATTTCTGCCACATCATCCAAATCTCCTTCATAAAGCAAAGCAATAACATGCAGAGGAAAGGGAGACATATTAATGACCTTGCTATTCCAGTTCTGGAATTGCTGTTTCACTTTCCAGTTCCTTTTAGTCCCACTGGTATCAGCACCAAGAATCTGCTCTCTGTGCCTATCTAGAGCCTTGGTTTGTATCACTGCATTTACTGGTAAGCCAGGGTGAAAATAGCTAAAACAGTTTTTAAAGATTCAAGTTGAAAAAAAAAACCAAGCAATCAAAACCATGGTTTTTACTTTGCTAATAATTTTGGGCTTTACTATACTCGATAGCAATACTGCTGGAGCCACTGGCAATGAATTCACAGAATTCACAGAATGTCTAGGTTGGAAGAGACCTTCAAGATCATCGAGTCCAACCCATGCCCTAACACCTCAACTAGATCATGGCACTTGATAAACTCCCTTGCAAGGAAACAATATCTGAATGATAGAAAAAATATGTTGTCAATCCTAAATTTATCTTCCCACTGGCACACTGGTCACCACTTTCTCATCGTATGCTGCCAGAGAATTAATGCCAGTCCAGTATGAGAATCTTACCTGCAGGTGTTTCCAGTAATTTCAATTACAGCCAATACACAACAATTGCAGTCATGGATTTTGTTAGGGAAGTGTATTTCCTCACCTCAGACTGAAGAGGACGTTGCCATCAGGGTACACTCGGAGCATGATGTTTTCCACAGTTGTATCATGGATGAAAGATCTTTTGGAGTGCACAAAAAACACATCAGGCACCCAGATCTTTTTTATCAGCCGTCCATCGAAAGTCATACTTTTGTTTTTGTTGCTACGGAATGAGAGCCTCTCATCCTTCCAGTAGTGTCTGAGATATAAAGTCATTGTGAAATCCTTTGTTCCATTAAAAATAAAAGGAAACAATGGTGGTTTTAGTCACATGCAATAGAAAACATTACAAATTAATTTATTTATGCAAAGGATCAATTTCTTCCCTGGACATAATCTGAAAGATATCCTTAATGAGAGGAACCGAGCATCACTCATTGAGTTTGAATGTAAATATTGCTGAGATTTTAGTTATTTGTCTTGCCCCTGGTGTCTGAGGCTCAGACTTGATTTTTTCTTAGATAAAACTTTTATGTATTTCAGTGATCTTCTGGATTGGGTCAGCTGTGCAGTGATAAAGCAGCTTTAAAACCACCCAAAGATAAATGGAAAAAACATTCCCTCTGGAAGTCTTCACAACCTTTTCCAAGAATGGACTGTGGCTCCTTTAAGGTTCCTTTACAAAGGGATTAATTTGAGTTCTTCATGAGTACTTGGTCAGTTTTTAAAATCCATAAATCTGTACATTTTGTACAAATATTTGCAGGGGCTAAATTAGTATCTTTATTAATTAAATGCATTCTAAAGAAACAATATAATGAATTTCATAAGAGTAAGCAATTAGATTTTACAATAGTTACTATAACTACAATAATTTTTAATATAAAAGATTATTACAAATATTTTATGATCCCATTTATAGAAACATCATGACTGCAAATATACATGTGGGAGGAGATGGAGAGGATGCTGCAAAGCCAGTGTGAGCTTCTGCACAGCCTGACTACTCTGTGTTCACCTATATAAATGTTGTATTATTGGGCAGACATCATTTATCTCAGTAGAACAATTGCTTCTGATAAGAATACTGTGAAGAGAGTTAGATCTTCCCCTGTAATGGGATTTTATGGCCCTGTAATATGATTTTATGATTTGGGTAGGTTTGTAAAGAAGTGCAGGAGTTCATACTGCCATTATTAGTGACAATTTGGGCTGAGGAATGAACAGCCTGAATTCCAGTGCTACAGGCCCTAATTACAGGGAGGTGTCTCCTTCCCAGAACCATTCCTGGAACTGATATTTTTCTTTCCATTTGTTAGGAGCACAGCTCTACCCATGCCACAATTATGGAATATTCAGATTTGCATAAGCAAAAGAAGCAAAGGACATGAAGCCTTATCACATAATGTGCAGAGAGTACTGAAAACTCCTGTGGAAGCCCAGGGTGTTTATCGAATATTTGGAGTTTTCAAACCAGAGCACTGCCCATTCTGAGCTGTTCCTTTGGTCCAGGGAAAAACTCAACACTTACTAATTTAAATGTATGCTTCAAGGCTTTTACATTTTTTTAAATGTAAAACCTCTTTAGGGTTTGCTTTCTTTAACTGCATTATGCTCTATCATCCATCTGGATGTTTCTGAACCCCCTGTAATTTTACTGAAATCCTTGTACTCACCATGTCAACTTCAGATATGCTGTCAATGCTCTCCACCTGCACATCAATGCCCACAGGTATTGGTGACCCTGCATGGGAACAGAAAGAGGGATGAGAAGCTTAAATCCCTATTTTTAAAGAGAAGACTGTGCAACACCAGCAATATACACAGGATACTCCATCCCAGCATTTACTGCAGTCTCTCCACCTTAGAATATTAAGTGATATAAGGCAACAAAGTAAAACCTGATGCTAAGGAATTGTGAAAATAAGCACAAAATCTTCAGTGATCGTTTTGCAGGCAGACCAGTTGTTACTGGCACTGCAGTTTGGCCAGCAGTGGCAGTGTCCTTGTGAACCCAAAGCTAATGAACCCCTGAGAGTGCAATTCAGAGCCACCATGGAAAAAAAGCTGAGTAAATACATGAAACACATCAAAGATTGCAAAGCTTCCTTACCACTTCCAATGCTTATTCACAAACAACATATTTACTATGACTCTTATTCTCTTTACTGAACTCACAGTACTTACAAACTTGTTTAAGGTTATAGCTATTCCTGAAAAAATATTGCTTTCTCACTGCCTCACAAGGGAAAAGCTGTACACACTCCAATCATGTTCTGTCACTGTGTTGTGTATTTACTGAGTGCATTTTGAGGACAAAGTTACTCCAAATCAGTTAAAAATTACAGACAACAATGAAATTAGTTCCACTCTTTTCAATGTGAAATATCTAGAATGAAGGATCTAGTTCTACATGGGTTGTCGTTCTACTAATTGATTAATTACTATCTTACAGGGGAGGAAGAAAGGAGCATGCATATATATATATATATATCTGCATATACACACCACCACCCCAAGAATATTCTGCATTTGGCATGAAAATCAGTAGTAATTACTGTACAGGGTATTCCAACCACTTTTGTTACAAATAGCCAGTTAAAGT
>VZTR01012293.1:233639-266892 GCA_013400775.1 Chaetops frenatus
GTGCTGAGAGTTAGCAAGGCACACCAGAAAATATTTAGGTACTGACCAGAGCTGGGCTCTTTGGCTCAGAAATTGTGTCTGTCTCTGAGAGGAATCCCTCAGCCTCTTGGCCAAAGCCCAAAATAAGATTCAGGACTCCAGACAGCAAAGTTTGTTAGTAAAACACCAGGCAGCACTTTGGAAAATGCTGCTTCTTTTGGAGAATAGAGAAAGCGAGAGACAGCTGCCCCAGAAACTGATGCACAAGAGTATCAATTAATATATTCTGCCAGACTCCTTCACACAAAACAATAGAAGTTTTTATGCCTCTCCTAAACTAGTTTTGCCCACTTCTTGCTTTGTCTTGATCACAACACACAAAGAGTTTATTTACACTAAATACCAACTTGTACCAAACACTGGTACAAAAGAGCTTGGTTGTAATCTGAGTGGAGTCATCTTTTCTGTATTCCACTGAAACCTTGTAAAATAAACACATGTTCAGGCAAAGTAGAAGTCACTGTGGACTTTGTACCTGATGTGAGCATCATTCACAAAAGGCATTCACACATTATTTAAATGCAAACAAAAATGTATGTTGAATTATGTGGGTGGAACAGGAGGAGAGGGGAGCAGCTTTCAATGTCAAGAAAGGTTTTACCAGTTCCTGAGTCAAGGACAAATCTAAAACAAATCAAGTTAAATGTCTCCCATCAACATTCTTCAGGCAAACAAGGAGCTACCCACAAATCGTATCACAGAATCAGACATCTGACTTTCTAAGCCATGTGTCACATGTATTGAGGAAAAGGTTTTTCTTAGTGACACCTGCTTCAAGTGTGATGATAGCAGTTCTAATATTTCTCGGAATTTCAAAAATTACAGATAATTTCTTACCCAAACATACATTATTCCAGTGTGGGCAAAATTTCCACCAGCAATTCAGCTCCTCTGGGCAGATACAAAGGAACTGATCACAGAAGTAGAAATCAGTGGCAGCTTACAGTTATGTTGGTTGCATGCACACAAACCAAAGTGCCACTTACCCATAAATACACACAGACACATGATTCTTTGAAAGGACAGCTTGTACTGCATTGGGAACTATTATAAAACCATGTTGGTGGGGACAATGAATAGCATAAAAGAGATCAAAACCCATGGCCAGGAGAAATACAGTGAATGATTCTAAAGTGAATTAAACAAAAAGGGAACTGTTACAAATAAATTTGTTCTTGATTAGGTAGAAATGCTAGAACTGGGAAACAGACTCCTTGAGATTCCTGTTCTCTGTCTGAAGAAAGACCAAAGACCTTATTAATGATGCTTAATGAGAAAACACCGTCCAGTTTAGCACTCACCACAGAGAATTATTAAAGCACATCCCCTAGCCCAGCCCTGACCCATTACTAACAGATCAGAGCAGCTGCAAATATTTCCTTCCTGTTCTGACTCTACTTTGGCAACAAATGTAAGCAGATAATAAAGACACTAAGCACTGCTCATATATGCAGTCCTGATCATTGTGCTGTTCAATTTTCTAATCTGGAGCACATTTATATCACTGTCACTAACACACCCCACAAAGACACCTATTGGCCTCAGTCTGGTTTAATCCTTCATGGTTTCTGGGAACATTTCTGTGTGTGATTAAAAATCAACTCCACTAGAAACAGAGATAATTAGCTATTGGGAACAGGCTGCTGGGAACTGTCATTTTTTTATCCCTTGGATTTTTTTAGTCACAAGAGGATGTTTTTTAAAAAACATAATTTCAGTAAGATTTGAAAAGGTTCCTAAACCAGCCAGAATAGGAAAGCAATTAATCTACCTCTGTGTCTGCACCTCAGCCTTCTCCCTGCTATATTGAGAATTTCAGTCTCTGGTTGACCATCAGACAACAGCATCAAATTCACTTTAAAAAAAAAAAAAAAAAAAGCAACCAGAGAAAAGCTGTGGTTTTTTTTTCCCAGTTTGACAAAACTGGGGATGGCAGAGAGGATTTTGTTATTAAATTGAGCAGCTTCAGTTGCTTCTGGAGGGTCACTACAAATCATTATTTTAGAGGGATTAGTGATTTCACAATGGAGGCTCCACAGATTTTCAAGATAATTACTCCTCAGCAGAAAAAACCAGCATTGTTTTCAGACAGGTTTATCTTCATGCAAGCCATTTCCAGTCTTTTATTTTAAAGGTTTAAGCATAGCAAAAGAATTCCTTGATGAGCATGGAATTTCATTAATAGATAGTACATAAGGGAAATTCTGTAATACCCTTTTTAGAAGGGATATTATGTAAAAAGGATATCCTTTTAGCATTTCTAGGATCAATTTCTACAGTAATGATGACTGATTCAGTGAATTCTATAATATTTTTATAATAGCCAGACCTTTGGAAATGCAACAGATTGCACCTGAAGATCCTTGAGACAAATGTTGAATTTAGAAACAGCTGTATCCCAGTTGGCTTTGTAAGAGTGTATGCTGGAAAAAAAAAGAAGGTTTAGAGAAAACTGCCAGTAGGAGACAGAGACCAGAGGAAAATTAAGATCTGTAGGTGGGCTTTGATCTAAAAAAGGCCTGTGGGCCTGTAGAGGAAGAAAAGTGGATAGAAATGTAAACAAGCTTGAAGGAAGGTGAAGCTTTGTGGATCTATTTACTTCTGGTAATGACAGGAATAGGAGAATTACTGGCAAAACTATTTTCTTCTTGTTACTACTGCCTTTCTTTCTTATTTATGTAAGAAATTAAGGTGGTCTGGTATAAGCAGTAACCAGCTCTTGGAATGGAAGAATTAGCTATATGAAAGAAAAAAAATTTAGAGGAGGACTATTAGAGGTCTTGCAAATAATCAAAATATTTCCCCTCCTGTCCTGGACCACCAGTTATTCCTTCCAGTAACAGATGACAAAAAGCCATTCCATTTTCATCAAAGTGGGTCTTCATCACAGGGAGAAGACATTTATCATCTTTCAGGGAGAGCTGTGGTGCAAAAAAACCAAACCAAGCAAAACCAAACCAAAGCAAAGCAAACCAAACCAAAAACAAACCAAAAAAACTTGGTGGCAAAGTGCTGTTAGAACTGCAGCACTTCTTGAACATACACTGGGCCATATTTTCTTTCCTCCCACCTTTTACCTTCCTTCATATGAATATAAATGTTACTAATTTATTTTGAAGAGGGGAGAAGCATAAAGGGGAGTGATCTGATGGGATTTCTGATCCTCTGGAAATTCAGAATTAAGGTTACAATTAATTGCAGATTGAGATGCAAATCGTTAGGAAAGACTGTTACCTCTTGACCAGCTAAATGCTGCTAAATTATTTTCATCATTTCTAATACTTGCTTATATTATGATGTTCTATACTGGTTGAAAAAGAAGATATAATGCATTTTAAAATTTTAACTAATACACTGTTAGCATGGGAAACTACAGGTCCTTAATACACAATGTAAAAGAAAAAAAAAATATACATACATATATATACACACATCATACAACACCATATGTTACTTCTACCAGTACTTTAAAATAAGAGTTCAGAAAATAAAAGGATATAGATAAATAGACGTATAATCGAAAAGAAAGTAGACTTAAAGCATTTCTAAGGATTTGCTCTGAGACATCTCTCAACATGGAGTTTTGGCTGCTATGGCAGCCTGCATTGTGGCCCTCAGATCTGAGCTGCTACAAGTCAGGATATGCTGAGAAGTCTCTGTTCATTGTCTGTGCTCACCCTTTCTTGATGAGTTTAAAACTTGGGGATAATCATTCCAAGAAGTGCTGGCAGCATAATTTCATTTCTTACTTTTTCTCCACTCCCAGTCTAAGCTGCCTTCTCACTTCCAAACCCAACAGGACCATGACATTACACAGAAGGCAACAATCAAACAACAACCACAACAAAAAATTTAGGAAAAGAAGAAAACACCACCAGCTTCCACCAACAACTCAAGATCCTGGCTTAGGGAGTAAGTACAACGGAACTATGTCAAGTTTAGATTTTTAACATCTGGGTGTACTGAATTGCTGGTTTGCCTCACTTAACCTCATTGTGTAATGAACTGCAGACAAAATAACATTTTTAAAGAGTAGGATCAGCATGCCAGCAGCTAGCTGGGTTTGCTTCATCTCAGTGCACTGTTTCTCTGGCTTTGATCTCTAATCTGCTAATAAATGGACAATGTCAGGACTAAATTTTAAAACCTACAGTCAGTGTCAAATTCTGATTGTGCAGCTGGAATGGCACTGCAGACAACAGAATGCCAAAATACAGTCACATAAATGGCATCAGAATTGTGTTCTGTTGGTCAAAAAATGCATCTCTCACCTCCACAATTATTTCCAGTAACACTGCAGCCAGTAGCATCAGTATTCCACAGTTCTAAATTCATTTCCCCCAGGTTTTTACCTGTGCATGTTTGCTCAGTTTACAAATCAAATTCAGCATGTTTTTCCTTTGTAACTTAACTGTAAGTACTAAAAACTCGGGTCCTGTGGTCTGCTCATTTACATTGCATCTGAGGGGCTAAATGAAATCAAACAAAGCCAAATTAAGAGACTAGATTTAAGAGTTCCCTGAACTGAGAAATCTCTAGCAAGTTCAAAACAGCATGAATTTTCCTGCTACCTTTTCTCCTAAACTGGTGCAAAGGTGATTGACCTTCTCAGGCAAAGAGGCACAGTTGGAGCCAGATTAACAAAACCTGTCATTCCAACTCCCATACTCAGAAAATCACAATGTGGTACAGGAGAGGGAAAAAAACCTCATCCCTCTTCTACAGGTAAAGAATAAATACTTGGTTTTCATCCAGCTTTTCTGATCTGTGTTTTTGTTGTTGCAATCTGGTGCATTGTGCTGAGCTGAATAAATAATGTGATGTGGCACGTGACAGATACGAGCCCTTCAAGAGTCACAGTACAGAGCTGCTTCATTAATTTGATGTAAACAAACCCAGAATTTCAGGTGTGTTAACAGCACAAAGCCACAGTGCTGTAAATCTTGAT
Organism: Chaetops frenatus; assembly: GCA_013400775.1. Taxonomy (NCBI): domain Eukaryota; kingdom Metazoa; phylum Chordata; class Aves; order Passeriformes; family Picathartidae; genus Chaetops; species Chaetops frenatus. The sequence goes on from VZTR01012293.1 coordinate 238,627, forward strand.
GCAGTTCAGGGTTAAGTTGTAACTGCTGTGGCAATGACTGTAGCAATGGTATCTCTAATTTCTCCTCTAGGTAAATTTCCTTCTGCTGCACACTTAATCATCAGTGTTCTTCAGAGAAACCCACACCCCATGTCTGCTGTCTTAAAATAATCCTGAGGATGTTATCCAGATTCATTTTTCAGTGGAGAAATTTGTCCACTGATGAGGTCACAACTGCGTGTTAAATCTCTGCTGCTGCCTTATGAACACCAAACCACTCCTTACTACTGCACCATCACTGAAATCAATGGTAAAACAGGAACTCTGGAATATAAATTTCACTTTGACTTCTTTTCACTCTGTGCTGTAAAAATCCCAATGGATCTGCTTTAGTTGAAGAGAGATTCACATTCCACATATTAAGAGGGTTCTGAAAATTTGGAAGTGTGTGAAGTATTGGAATGAAAAAGGTGCCTCCCATGGCAGTGTGGCATGTGGGTTACAGAGGAGAATCAGAGCTGTGGCACTCTCCTGCTGAAAGCTATTTCTGAAAGACAGCAGTACAGCTGAAATCACACCCAGGGCAATGAGATGAGGGAGAGGCCTGTGCAGTGAAGTCAGTAGAAAAACCACAGCTGGCTTCAAGAGGAACTGAATGGGCTCTGTGACGAGTCACCTGCAAATAAAAGGACAAGGGGGAAAAAGCCTGGGTGTAAAAAATCCTCAGTGCCCATGGAAAACTACAACTGCCAGATCACAGGGTATGTTCTCAAAGCTGCTTTTATGTACAACATCAGTATTGTTTTCTGGGATAATCCAGCAATACAGGACATCCCAAACCGCTGTCTGCTTTCATGAAAATGCCACTTCCTTTCTGAGGTGACACTCTCAAAAATTGAAATTCCTTGTGAGGTAACAAGAAGATGTCCAAAAGAACAGATATTAGACAAGACAGCTATTAGGTAAGAGGTAATCTGAATTTCTGTTGCCAAGAAACAGACTGTATCTCAGCTATTGTTCAAAATCAGGCAAGGTTTTTGCTGTCTGACTAGACATCATTTCTATGGTAACAAGAAACCCTTTCACATTCCTCCCAGTGCATCCAAAGATGCTCTCCTTACCCGCTCTTCCTCTTGGCATGATCAGCAGACTCCACATCCCAGCAGCTGGTGTCAACAAGAGCAGCTCCCCAGACCTCAGCTTGCCTCCCAAATCTGTGTTTGCCTGTACAGCTGATTACTGGTCCTCATATATTTTATTTTGGCCTCGTAATCCATAGCGGTTCAGTCTATTTTCATGAATCATGAAAAGGGAACTGGTGACACAAAGGCTCAGACAAAGCTTATTAGAGGGGAAGCTTTCTCATTTTCCTCTCCATGGAGGAGAGTTAAAATTGAATCTAAACTGTGAACATCCCATTGAATACTCCCTTGATCCAGATGCAATTTAGTTAAATGAGCAAATAATCACCATAGTGCCCAACAACACAGAAACAACATGATAATAAACTGAAGACCTGTGGGTAGTGTTTTTTTAATTTTGTACACAGCAAAGAGATTTAAGAACTGATGGATCATTTCAATCTCTCAAAACAAATCTGATGACTAAGTAATTTGCTAATTGCTACTAAAATGTGTAGTTTATAGGGATACCTTAATCACTGTTCTCAAAGAACCTTATTCCAATAATATGTTTTTACTTAGTTCTGTAAAGGACACAATTTGAACAGTTTCTCCTACTGATACACTAAACACAAAGAAGTGCCTTGCCTTCAAGTATTTCTTCTTTATTTCCTGAAAATAGAACAACTGAGGTGTGCTGCCATTAAGTCTGTCATTCCATTTTAAGTGACAAAATTCAAGTAAACTTCTAGAGAGAAGATAAACTCCTAACCAGCACAGTGCAGGCATGTGCTGCTTACCTCCAAATCCAGGTCTCAGTGCAAAGTCATGGTCCTCGATGTGAAGAAGCTGCTCAGATTTAAGTGGCCGGACTTTCGTGCTGTCAAGTTTCCTCATTTTAATTTCTCGTTTGCTATGTTTAAAAACAAAATGTGAGAAACTTAATTTATTTCTTCTGCCCTGACATTCACAGTGCTAGTCAAATGAAACAGGGACCTGGGAATACTGGACAGCTGAATCTGGAATGTTAAGGGTAACAGCTGTGCTAATAAAGCTGGAGAAAGATATCTTGGGAAAGGTTAGGAAATGAGGTATGAGGGTGCCCAGGTCCATGAAGAACACCATTTTTTTGGTCCCAGGAAGAACTACTCGATCCTCTTCAGTTCTCAGAGGTTGTGGCTATCGTTATACAAGAGAATAGAGCTGTTTGAAGTTATTATTCACATAAACACTTGCAAATCAGTCTTGGAAATAACACCACATATCTATGGTTCAACTACTTCATACATCACCCATATTACAGAGACAACGATTTCTTTTATTATAAATGTGGTTTTTATCCTAGGAGCTCAAATGAGTCAATAATTTTTTTAGAAAGACTGAGAAGTTATGATCCTGGATCTAGGAACTTGCAGGGGGACTGGCTTTAAATGAAAATAGAGTAGGTTTAGATTAGATATCAGGAAGAAATTCTTCCCTGTGAGGGTAGGGAAGCCCTGGCACAGGCTGCCCAGAGAAGCTGTGGATGTCTCATCCCTGGAAGTGTTCAAGGCCAGGCTGGATGTGGTTTTGAGAAACCTGGTCTAGTGCAGTGTCCCTGCCCATGGCAGGGGGGTTGGAAGGAGGTGATCTCATGATTCCATGTTCTGTTGTACACGTTAGGAACACCTTTCTCACAGAAGTGAGAACAGTGACACAAGGGAACATATTGCTTGGGCAGGTTTTGAGACTCCTTTCACTCAGGCTAGTTAAGAACAGGTCAGACACATGTTTGTAGGAATGATTTCAATACAGCTGCTTTGCCACAGGCAAGGGACTCTCCCTATTTCTTTCATGCCTTCTGTGATTCTCTGGGACTTTGCTGCCAGCATCTCTAATTATTACTTTACAGTGAATGATAGAAATGTCTTCTGAAGATTGGCCTTGTTTTCAAGTCACTGCTTAAGGCAAGGTATGAAATATCTTAGGATAAGGTGTATGCCTCTATTTACTTATTTTTCTCCTTCCCCCCTTTTTTTCTTAATAAAAAGCCCAAGAAATTATATTTACATTACAGGAATGATGAGATGGACACTGGGCTACTCAGAACTGTTGGGCTTGAACAAATTGATTTACCTGAGTATTCTTGAGTGTCTCTGGCAGTGTTGTCTGAATCAAATTACCAGGGCAATCAGAAGGTCTGAGAGGCATTTCAAATACACACTTTAATTTTCTAAGTATGAAAATCAGGTGATACTGAAATGAAAGCCAATGTTTCAGAGAATTAAAATCACCACAGGGCAAGCCTGTATCAAGGTAGAATGGGCAGCAGAACTGAACAGCTGCAATGCTCTACATGAGGAAATTCCGCTGCTTGGGATCCAGGAGAGGAGAAAATGATGAATTGCGTTCAGAATGCCATGGCACAGCTAATACAGCTGGGAAGTGTGAGGTTATTTGTCATCTGATGTGCCAAGGAAAATGCCTGTTTGATGCTCCAACGATTTCACTGGAAGAAGCAGGCTGGAACTGATTCATCTATTACACCTTCTCACTGGAAGCAAGTCTGTGACTGAGCAAGACTTTCCCTGGACAAGAGAGGCATAACATAAGCTACCAGGGCAGGAATTTTCTAGTTAATAAGCTCCTGGGAAGAGATCTTATGGGATTTTGATATTCCTTCTATTTTCCCAGATGAGGACAAAATAAACAGATGTGGCACCTATATGAAAAGCATCTTTTGTGCTCACTTACTTAAACAGCCTATTTAAGCTTGTTTTATATACAAATGGTGGAATTCTATAATTAATTCTAGCTGCTATCAAAAGTGTTTATTCAACATAGGCAAGATCTTGCAGGAATCAAAATAGAACTTTTATTACAAACACGCTGCATCTTTTCTTCAATACCTTTAATTCTTCCTTTGGCAGAATATAAACCTTTACTGAAAGGGAAAATAAGTTTATCTGCAGAGATATATGTTTATGGTACTTGGAATTAATTTCATGGATACTGGTAACATTCCATCTGTGAAGGCACCAAAACTTAACAAAATTCCATTAAAGCTTCTAAGATAATTAAAAAATAATGCACTTCTTCACATTTTTTCTCCTTTTGCTGCTTCCCCAACCCAAGGCTAAGAAGTGTTCTCCAGCAGATACTCCTTTAACATCAGCATCTGGGCTCCAGATGTTGCTCCTTGGCTAAGAGTTACAGAATTAAATTGTCCTCACTGCAGCATTAAAGTTATTTAACTGCTGATTCAAAGGGAGTTTCATGTATGTATTTGTTTACTCCAAATAAATCTAACTATTCAGCAGCACTACAGTATTGTGAAATCACCAACAGATGTTTTCTTGAATGCTCCTTCCCATGGTACCAATTCCATAAAAAGCAGGACAAACAGTTCAGACTAGCCTGGGTCTCAGAAAAACTTCCTGAGATCAGTTAAGGTAAACTTTTCATTCTCACAGAAGCACAGCAAAAACACAGATTATATTTCAGTGGTCTCTTGTGCAGCTTTGAGCAGCACACCATGGTCCAGGGGTCTAAACACAGCCATGGATTCTGCACATTCGTGGTATGGCAGATGTCAGGCTGCGTTTGAGAAGAAAAGCCCACACAGAATCCCAGAACAATTTAGGTTGGAAAAGACCTTTAAGATCATTGAGTCCAAGCCTTGTCAAGTTCACCACTAAGCCATGTCCCTAAATGCCACATCTACACATCTTTTAAACACCTCCAGGGATGGTGGGTGAATCAACCTCTTCCACAGGCAGCCTGTTCCAGGGCTTGACAGCTCTTTTGGTAAAGAAATTTTTGTGAAACAATTAGCAGATGGTTTTGTGAAACCATTAGAAGACACATGCACCTAAGGACTGGAAATCCCTCTTTACCTACCTGGGGGAATAGTAACAAAGAGAACTCTGGTATTGGTGTAGATCTAGGCAATGATAAAAATGCATTGGTCTCACTGAGGCACATGCTCAAGAAACTACTGCCTCCAGTTAGAGCTGTGCTTTCCATAACTGTATTCCAGGCAAGATTTTACATTATGCAAATTAAATGGCCATCTATAATTACATTCCAAAAGAGGTCATAAAAGGCACTTGGTTTCAGATCACATAGGGAATTCACTCTTTTTGGTACTTATATATTAAATTAATGGGAGCACTAACTTTTTAGCTGAAAAAGAGTGAGGAATACTGTTTTGACACTTCCCTACCCAATATTATTGCATGGACCTTGCTATTTACCAGAGCTCTCAAAGAGCAGTTAGTCACTGCCTATGAAACCAAAGCAGCTAATTCAGAATTAATTAACAATGGACAATGATGTGTCAGGCTTTTAAAGACAAATTTAGCTGCTCCTACCTAGCCTTGAAAACCATTAGCAAATGAAAGGTGCAAGGTCTGCCCAAGGGTACTTAGATAACTTTTGGTTAAAGTATTTAATCACTTAATGCCATCAGTGCAACTCCATAAACCAATGGCATTCGTGGGATTGATGTGGTTCATATCCCATCTGGGTGTGTTTAACTTACCAGCTTATAAAAAGTTTATGCTGGTTCAAGGAGGAATCAGACAAGTTCATGGAAAAGAAACCCACTGAAGATCACTAAATCTGCAGAAATTACATGCAACACAGGATGTTGCTGGAGGAAATTTGGTGACTTGATAGAGCTGTGAATATTAGGGGAAAACATCTTGTTTACTCTGTCCTGGGAACACTGCTTGGCTATAATTCTGTTTTAGAGGTCTGCTAATGATATGGTAAAACTTCTTGTAGGAAACAAGAGAAAGGGTTTTCCCCTACCATCCTTTCATATTCAGAATGAAACTAGGTAAATTTATGAGAAGAATACTATTAAGGTGCTTTTTCTGGAAAGAATCCCCTGGATGTCATGGCCATAAGTTTCTTTCCAGTGCTGTGTCCCCAAGATACTCTGGCTACTACTAAATCAAAGGTATCCAAAAGGTAGAACTTACAGAAATCTTGTTCCAAGGGGAGTTTGTTGGGTTATCCAACAGTGTGACCTCTTAAATATTTTCATACATTTATCAAACTTGAAGCCCAGATAAGTGAAATAATCAAAATTGTACAGGTGTCTCTCACACACATGAAAATGCATTTCTAATTATTCAGTAACATCAGCAATATGTACTGTCAAAAAAGCCCTAATATTTTGACAATCAAATGTTTTGTTCTTTGCTGTAGGAAATGGACCATGAGAATAATCGCTTTCTCATGTACTTTTGGTTAATGCTTTAAAATCTTCTTTACAGGAGAATGCAGACAAACAGCTTTGGAGGGAGAATTGGGTTACTCTATTAAAACAGTGGAACTTGTAGGTTAAGTAACATTTTCACATGGGATTCTTTTTAAAAGGCCACCCATTTAACCAAGGCCATCTGTCAGCTGTGTCCCTAATAACTCTAGTGCTGGCTGAAAGATTTTTCCCCAGAAAGAAAAAGATGCTGGTGGAAAATCAGACCCTGTTGCAATGTACTGGAGGATAATGCAGCCTTTAGAACAAGAGCAGAGAATGAAACAAAGAGAAATTAAACACGTTTGGATCCTTTGCAGAGAAAAGCTGATTTGCAGCTGTTAAGCTTTGGGATCCTCTGGGGCTCAGATTTTGCAGTCTTCTTCCCAGTTCAAAATCACCAGGACCTGGGAAATGAGGATGTGGGATGCCAAAGCTTGCCTTGTGTAAAGAAAACTCCCACATCAGGCAGCAGCAGATGAGAATCCAGTCCTGGATTCCTCCTTGTTCTTATTCTTCCTTTCTGTTAACACACTTGTGCCTGTCTCACTGGACTGTCACGTGGATCCATTTGCCTGTACCAGTGAAGATCTGTGACGATGGAGAGGACCCTGTGCTGACACTGGCATTGCAAGAGGATGTTCAGCAGGATGCCACAAAATTTCCTGTCTCCTACCACCAGGTTTCCCTCCTGCTTTGTGATTTTTTATGTTGATGATGGAGCAACTGCTCTCAGCTAAGGCAGAACAGGAGAAATGCAAACAACAGGAGCAAATGCTCCCCTCTTAGCACAGACAAAAGTGTACCAGCTGAGCTTAAAATAGACCTTCCTTGCCACTACCACTAACAAGGTATTTTATTCTGTTTCCATTTGATTCTTAACTGCTTCCTGAGACTAGCAAAGCACCAGATTAAACCTATGTTGATACTGGGGCTAGTTCTGTTTATTTTCCTTTGTTATTACAAATAAATGTGCACCAGCACTAAGACTGTTTGAAAGAGCCTGCTGAATAGCCATTCTTTTCATGAGCTTTTGGCTTGCACCAAACTTGGACCCACAACTTCAAATAGAAACCCAGAAGTACTGAGTGGCACAGCAACTCTGGGCTCCTCTGTTGTGTCATCTGTTACCTTGCACTGCTAAACACGATTTTACCAAGACATGTAGGGTTCCAGAGACATTTCACTGCTGGATCATTGCATGTGAAGTGATGCAGGAGGTTAACAGCTGTACACCTGCTGCAAAGCGTGCAATTTGAGGGGAAAAAAACAGTTTAAACACATCAGAGGAGTCCAGTTGTGTTACTTTTCTTCAGTGTGTGATATTGTACAAATGAACTATTTGTACACTGCTCATTTTAGTAGGGGGGCAAGCACATTGAAAAACCTAAGTTCTATCACTTCTCCTTCCTTAAATGGAGCTAGCTATTCCCAAGAAAGAAATTTTTTCTTGGATTATCACTGGCAGCCATTGGTCTGTTCACATAGTATTAGATTAATCTGGAAACAGGCTGAGCTGAGACCTCAGATGGCAGATGTGACCTGCCTTCATGGGGGAAAGCTCTGACACTTTGCCCAGAAACTTACAGGTAAAAACCTCTGTATCATTATTAATTTTCAACCAACTACTCGATTGGAAAGACTAAGAACAATCTTCAACATCTAAAAGCATTAAGTATATTCCAGAAAGGTAACACACTGTGTCATCCCTGCAAATAAGGTGTCATTCACCTCATGTAGTGCCATAGAAAAGTCTACTGTATCTTTACAGTGTAGCTGCTCTGCTGTTTGGGTAATGGAAGTCATTTTGTAACACTGGCATAGGATTTTGGAAGGCATTTCTGCTTCTTGTGATGGGAGTTAGAGGGCAAGAATGCTTAGAACATCACAGCCATAGTCCTGTAGCCTTGTATCACACCAGGTAAAAGGGCTGTATGTGGGTGTAGGTGGGGACATAACTCATATATATGAAACATTCATAAAATCACAGTGTGAAAGGTCTGGTTATGAAAAATTAATTAATAGTTCACCATTTCTGTTTTGGGAACACTCTATCAATACTATGCATCCTATAACTCCAGAAACTGGAAAAACACGGCAGTGAACCAAAAGCTATGTCGAAAGGTGGCTGACAGCACAAAGTTCACCAGATGAACACAGACAGAAGAAGTCTATTTCTNTGTGATGGGAGTTAGAGGGCAAGAATGCTTAGAACATCACAGCCATAGTCCTGTAGCCTTGTATCACACCAGGTAAAAGGGCTGTATGTGGNTTACCTGTTATGTTTTCTTGAGACTGACATTTGTTGCCGACGATGAAGACGGTGGTGCTGACTGTGAGAACTGTGTAGCACTGCTGTTGGCCATAGGCAGGTGAGGAACAGAAGTTTCATGACCAGGACCATCTCTTCCAAAAGAGAAATGCACCTGATCACCCAATCCACCTTGATGACTTCTTATTTTTAGGGTTTTTACTGTTTAGAAACAGCATAGCAGACAGAAGATGCATGTGAAGCAAGGCATCCCTGAAGAGAGAAGACGAGGCATCCCAGTTCTGATGTCCTTGCCGAGTTCCCCTCGTACTTTGGCAAATCATAAATATTCCCTCAGCTCTACATCCCTGCAGCATCTGCTGTCCAACCAGAAGCACCTTGTTTTCAGCACTGTGGTAGGTAGGGCAGTTTGCTTGGCCAGGCTGCTTTCCTCTGATCCATTGCTGCCTCTCTTTCAGCAAAGGCGCGTTTTTAAATTCTCCATCACCCGCTCAGTAACCTCTTCCACATAGCCTGTGCAGGCAAAGTGATGTCAAACATTTAATCCCCCTTAAATCCCACACAAAACCATACAAAAATCTGCTTTAATGACAAAGGTCTCTAAATTAATCTTGCTTTCTATATATGTGTGTATCTGCACAAAATCATCTTCTGCACAGATCAAGCTCTTTTGTTAACTGGCTACATTGTCTTGTCTTCCCAACCATTAACATGAATTTTGTCTCTGTGAGCTGCCAGTGTTTTGTCAGTAAACGCACACTTCCTTCTGAACAGAACAATATCACAGTACAAGCCCAAACTAAAAATGAACTCCTGTTTTGATATTCCCCAGTACCAGAAAACACAATTTTCTCCCCCTCTCCTTTTTCTCCTTCTTTTTACTATGCTCTGCAGCTACTTAATTCACCCTAAAATTACAAGGCATGTCTAGGATCCAGTATCCTTCAACCAACCCTAATTTTATAATTATTTCATTTTATTACATGCTCAATAGCAGGTTGAATTGCAAAACATTTTATTAACAAAATGTTGCTTAAGCAATAACTTGCACATGGCAGCTAGAAATGATGGTAAGATTTCTTAGGGGCTTAAAACTGGGCAATATTGGGGAGACATCTACTTAGATGACACAGTCAAATTTAACCTTTTAAAGCCATCAGCAAGTTCAGTTATCATTAAAACTGATAGCATACATTTGTTTTTTGTTATTTCGAAAACCAGAGATTTAAGACTGAAAGTTTAGGAAATGGAAATACCCAACCCCTATCTAACAGCTGGAGTGGAAGAGTAATTTCTGTCTCTTGGGAAGAGGCATCTTCCCAAATAAGGCAAACCCAGGAATAAAACCAAGCCCAATACCATGTCTGCTGAGACTATGAGCACCCACACACCCTGGGACAATAATCCTCTGATGTGGGCATCTACCTCTTCAGGAGCTCCCTGAGATTTCCAACTAACTTCACCTGGGCCAAGAAATAATTCTCAGGTGCAAATGATTTCCAGGTGGAGGTTACCAAGGGATAGCTAATTCCCACTGTTAGATTGAATTTGGTGGCCTAAGAGCAAAGCCTTTCAACCCTACTATCCCCCTCATTCAGCTATTTAATAGTTTAATTCTTTCCTGTTCAGCAAATCTGTGGAAGATCATTTGCAGCTTGGCCCAGGGATAGTCCGAGTGCTTCTGGTGTATTCCCAGGGTGGAGTTTCCACGCATGGAGATGCAATTAATAAGAGCTGTAATGGGTTACATTAATTTGCACTATCATTTGGGTGGGAAAGGGAAAATAAAACAGTAACTCTAATGAGAGTTTATTCTAGGTGGAGATAATACAAGTTCCTGGGCCAGTCTGGTTAAGTTCCCTAGTCTCACCCAGCCTACACGTATCAAAGTATCAGTACACTGATTAAATGACATATAAGAAAAAATCAAAGAGCCATTGGATCCTCTTCTTTCCCCAGTGAAGCACAGGCCCAAGAGTAGCAGCAAATGAAAAAAAAAGCAAACTACACTGCAGGCTGTGTGATAAATATGTTACCACATTTCTGCATGTCTGGCTACCTGCACATCCATCAGAGTTAACTCATTTCCAACCATTTTCCTCAGCTATAAAAGAATACAACGCTTATATCCTGTCTTGCCTGCTAGTTCCAGTTCCCATTGTTTCCAGATACTGTGGAGAAAGCTGTGTTTTAGATGTTAATGTAATCCTTAGCTGAAACCACTGGCTGTTATCTCCACTAAGCAGGAGATACGGAATGGGGAGAGAGAGGATGTTCCGAGTGCTGAGGTTCATCCACCAAGAGCTCTGTAGGGGACCTGTGGTTACATCGTGTCATGCTAATGTAGAAACGTGTTGATTTTGTGTGCTGACCTCAAGGAACTCAATGGAGTCCATTTAAAAAAAATAAGTAAAAACTGCTTTGTGGATTTATTTTCCAGCTGGGAGAAGGGAGCTCTGGCTTTGCAGCATGACTGGCATGCCCCTGGCCAAGCTGCATGTGGATATCCCTGCCTCCAGGAGAGGGGAGTCTTTAATAGAGACACAGGAAATTAGCTGCTGTTTTCATTGAGCTATCAGCACCCTACTGCTTTATTACTCCTGGCCTTAGCAACACGTTTACCACTAAGCTGTGCTGCTGAAAAGACCTCTCCATGGAGGATTTCCAGAACATGCTGAATGTTCCTTTGACTATCCCGGCTAAAATCAGCTTTAGTCAAACAAAAAAGAGAAGGGGCTGCATGCATTGCCATATTCCACCACCTTCACCCATCTGATGTCATAAATATACCTTGTGAGGCCTTGCCTAAGCATGCTGAAAATCTAAGCACCACCCCTCTATCCTATGGCATATTTCCAGAAACAGTCAATCTCCCACATGGAGAGGGGAATCAAAAACACTTCCACTGATGGGCGTGAATATCAGTGAGGGCAAACCCACAGCAACAGGGTTTCTTCATGCTAGACCTGTTTTCATTTCCCCTGGGGATGGGAGCATTATACACAGCAGATTAAAATATCACTATAAATTATTATTAAGAAAACAGGTTAATCTCCTAAGCATTTGTCAGTAATAAATTCTAAAAGGATCTCTCTTTGGAGAAGAATAAAAACAAGATAATACACTTTGCTTGTATTGGGCAAGTTGCTGATCAGTTCCTGTGTTTAAACACAGAGCATTGTCTCTTTGCTATCAGTAAAATGATTTCTTTAAAATTATCTATAGCCTATTAAAAGTTTGCCATGCTTATCTTTCTGGGGCAAAACCTGGCACATGGTAACAGTGCATCAGCTCATTGGAACAGTTTGCAAACAAGCAAGCAAGGAAAAGAAGCAAAGGTGAACACACCACCTGGTATCAGAAAATGAGATGCCTTCTTTTAGTCAGCAAAATAAAACATCCCTTCTGGTAACTGCAATCTGGAGCTACAGACCCCTCTCCACCACAGATCACAGAGCAAAGCAGATTGACAACAGCTACTATAAAAACATGAACAGAAGTACATCAGGGATGAAGAAATGCTTCAGAGGCTGAAATTTTGCAGAAAATCTGATCACACCTCAAGGCCATTTTAAACATATGGAGATGAAAGACCACAGCACACTAGCACTTTTCAATCTGTAAGTTAGCTGCAGTGAGAAGAGATGCAATGTGGAATGGGGAGTGTAGGTTTACATGGCATGTATTTTTTTATTCTTCTAATCAGAGAATTAAATACAAGGAAGAAAACATTAATAAGTCTCCTAAGAGGCACTCACTTCTTATAAACAACCAGCAAATCACAGAAAGCAGATTAACCACATCCATGACTGTGAGAGTGTGAATGCAATGCTGCAGCACAGGAATAGGCAGCATTTTGCTTTTCTATGGTAACAGAGTCACTGTAGAGCACTTACCATTTATATCATGGTGACTTACAAAATTAATGTTAGAATTAAGGACAGTTTGTCGTGCTTATATTAACACAAATGACAAACCAAGTTTCCAGAATAAGGTATCCATTCACATTTCCCAACAGGATGAAGTGGGAGGAAAGCAGAGACTGAGAATTATGATTCCATTTTGCAGATCTCAGAACAGAGCAAGCACCTTTTCTTCTCCTTACAGCTCTTATTTTTCACTCAGGTAAAGGGCAGTTCATTATAAGTAAAGGTCATCTAAACAATTTCCTGAACAAAGCTGTTGTGTGATATGAGGTCTCCTTGGGTGTCCAAGAATCAGGTCACAAACAGGGCATGGGATCTGTACAAAGTTTTGTACAAAGCTTTTGAGAGCAGAGCTGGACAGTTCCCACTAAAATGGCCAAAGACTGGAGACCAAATCCCCCTCCTGAAACTTGTCCAGTTTCTTTTTGTCTTCATCCACTGCCTATTCATCCAAAGGAGTATTTTAAAACTGTAGTGTGGGATCCTGACAAGACCATAATCCACCAAAGGCAGGTATATTTTCCCATATAAAACAGCCTCAACACCAGGCTTGAACAGGTGACTCTGTTTGGCACAAAGGTGAAATTTTCCTTCAATTTACAAAACTCAAGCTTTTCTTTGCTCTGGAGTTGCGTTGGCTTCACACTTTTTTTTTTTTTTTNAGACATCTGGTTTGAAAGAGTGACAAGAAAGACAAAGGAAAACACACACTTCCCTGATTCTTTGCATTCCCCATTTCCAGAGCCTCTAAATCAGGGATTCTTTCCCTTTCATCATTCTGCCCCGGACAGAACAATCACTGAATTAATTTCATCCCTAAATCCCTTTACGTAGCTTCTACAGCAACAACTCTGAAAGTAGATCAATCAGTTTTGCTGCCTCTGGTTAAGGAACATCTGCATCTTGAAGGTGATCTCTGGCAAAACAAACAGCCACATTCTTCACAGATTTACACTTCTCACAGCCTCAGTGGCACAAAACTTTGCCTTTCTTCCACCTCATGCTGACTGCAGGCATGGGACACAGCTACCCTACTTCTGCATGTGTGTCTGGTTTTTTCCAGGAGCAGTTTCTAGAGCTTGATTTCTTTATTTCTGTAGGATGTTTTTTAAAAAAATCTTTTAGCCTCTTTCCCAAGTGAGGGAGGATCAAGATGACCCTTAAGCCTGAGTGGTTTTCAGAAAAGGAGTGTTTGCAGCAGCACAGTGTATCCCCAAGAAGAAGGCTACTTTGCCATATGTATGGCCTCAACATTGTGCTTCAATCCCAAAAGCAATATACACTGCATAAGATTATTCTTTTCCTTATCTCCTTGGCAGTCAAGCCAACAGCACAGTCTCTCATCAGTGCTTACCAGTCAGATCCTAACTGCTACCTGAAGTTCTTTTGGCTCATTTCCCCCCACAGACTGAAACAAAACAGTTCAGCAACTGTGTTTATTCTTTTTTTGCTGCCAAGCTGATGTTTATGAAGCGTTTTCTCCTGTTTGCTGTCCAGGAGTCAACAATATATCAACAGTATATCTCCAATGGGAACTAGTTTATGAAATGTATTGCAACTCTGCAAAGCTCCTTTTCTGTCACCAATGAACATGAGGAGAAAAAGAATTGTTGAATAGTGCGGGGGGGGGGGGGGNGTGCGGGGGGGGGGGCGGGAAAGCCTTTCAGCTTTGGCACTGCAAACTTTTTTCATCTTACAATGAAATAGAGACAGATTTATTGATTGAAGTCTGATCTGTACAGGTCATAAAACAGCTTCAAAAGCCATCAGGCACAACTCTCAGTGGCTGTTTTCCAGGCTTTTCTTTCTCATTGATATCTTCCAGAGAAACATATGTTAACATCACAGAGCAGGTGCTCATTTCAAACTGGGAAGCCAATTTTTACTTCGTGAATTGTACTCTTAAGTAAATATATATTTAAGTTTATATATAGTTGAGATTTAAGAGGAGGTAAGTGTATTTGGGTTTCCTAAGGCTTGTCAACTTCTGTTTTCCTAGTGGCTGACAAAATAATGTAGTTCTAAATCAATAAACATCTGAACAATGTTAAAATCTTGAATGAGAGAGAAGCTAAGTGATGGAACAGCAGCAGAGAAGGTTGGTTGGAAACTTGCTCAAAGAATCACAGACTGGTCTGGGTTGAAATAGACCTTAAAGATCATCTCATTCCAACCCCCCTGCCATGGGCAGGGACACCTCCCACTAGACCAGGTTTTCAAAACCCCATCCAACCCGGCCTTGAGCACCTCCAGGGATGGGGCATCAGCCCAGCTTCTCTGGGCAAGCTGTGCCAGAGCCTCACCACCCTTACAGAGAGGAATTTCTTCCTAAAGCTCTAGCACTTGCCCAAATTCCAGTCCTCCTGTTCATAATATGCCTGTTAACATAAAAATAACTCCCTACAAATGTCTGTGCTGGGAGATACAATACAGGTATGTTGGCTATGCCAAGTTCCATCCCTAAATCATATCTAAAGTACAGCTGAGATCCCAACAAAATGGAGCATCTTCACAGCAAGATCACCCTGCTGTGCTGCTTTCAGTGCAGAAACCCTGATCTGGTAATTGCCTTCAGGTGCAGGAAAAGCTGAGGGGATTCTGGAATGTGTCAACATGAATTTCTGTAAGACAAAAAAAAGTCACCCTGAGAAATACAAAGCGACAGGTCTTCCAGCTCTGCCACCTCACCCCTGGGTGCTGACAAAGGACTCAAGACAGACCAACTCTCCTTTTGTCCCCCTTTTATTTTTGTGGGGACAAAGCCCCCGGGCTGCTCACTATTTCACAAACCCCTTTGTTATCCACAAAAATCAGATTCATTACCTGGTGTGCAACACACCAATGACTACATTCTGAGAAACCGGTGTTTATTTCAGGGCTGTACAAGCCTGCCTGCTCCCAGGTATTCCACAAATCAAGCACCCGGACTATCAAAACTTTTCAGTATTTATACATATTAGCAAAAGAAATTAGTGTCTATTGGCTACAAGTTACATAGTTCCCTTATTAATTTGCATTCTGTCTTGTGCTGGTTAATGATTCTCTTGCTTCCAATGCTTAATAAGGCCATATGCTCAGTCTTACCCTTCTTTTGGGTTGGTGGTCCCTGAGTCAGAAGTCACGATCTGCCCCTGTGGGGATCACCTTTCACCCAGCTGGAGCTGATTTCAGCACAATTCCTGAGTTAGCTTTACTGGTTTCTTCCTTATCTTGTGGGTTCTGCCAAGTGTCCATGTGGCCCGTAAATTCTGCATTCTCTGTGCCAGCTATCAGTGACACATCCTTCTTGCCGAGCTTTCTTAACCTCCCCTACATCTCAGAGCATTGAAACACGTCGAGGCCTAACCCTAAACAAGGCAATTCTACCGACAGTTCATTTGTCTTTTTAACACCCCCGCATCACTTGGCGCTTGTTGGCTGCTCTGTTTCACGGATTAAACTTCATTACTTGTTGAGTAGGGTTGAAAGTATACAAAGATCAAACATCAGAGAGCATCCCTTCTTATGAGCATTTTTACATGTTCCCCATCTTGCAACACCTTTCCAGTATACGCGGCTAAACCGCGGGTGTCTCCACACGGACGCCCTCAGGCAGCGCCGACATGGCGGCCGTTCCCGCCGAGCGGCCGCGAGATGGCAGCGCCCGCCGCCCCAGCTGCAGCGCCGCCGGCAGCCGCGGCTCGGGGTTCCCTCCGGGAGGGGAGGATGAGGGCGGAGGGGAAGCCCTGTCCCGCCCGCGGCTCAGGTGGGAGAGTGGTGAGGGGCGAGAAGGAATGGAGAAGGGGGGAGAAGGAATGGAGAAGGGGGGAAGGAGAGAAAATGGCCGCTGCTGGTGGCAGCGCAGGGAGAGCCCGCTGGAGGGGAGGGCGGCCCCTCAGCGCACCTGAGGGAGCGGGCCCGCGGGTGGAGGGCGGTGTGGGGGCAAAGGCCGCTGGGCAGAAAGTGTAAGATGATAAAAAGAGAAGGGGGCAGCAGCGGGGGGAGGGAAGTGATTGTGAGGCTGGCCAAATATCCAGGAGGATCCAGGAGGTTCCCACTTCACGAATCCATGTCCAGCAGCCTGCTGTTCTTCACTATAGCTTCCTTGATGTTCCTTACAGAGTCTGACTTCCAGCCCCTTAGCACAAAAATAAAACGGGCTCTGGTGACTGTAATCTTAATTCCTTCAGTAATACTCAGTGCATTTTACAGTGTACGGGACCATTGGGAGTCATTGAAAATTGAAATAAAGGTAGCAGCTTCATAGACCAATAGAAAAAGGTGAAAGCGTTCATTAGTAAGAAATGAGCACACACACACGCACCCTCCCCCCAAATAATTAATTATTGGGAGTAGCCTATTTACTTTATGTACATTAAGAATGTTTTAGTTAATAATAGTGCACAGGAGGAATGGTGTTCCTGGCCATAGCCTGAAGCAGCAGCATCCGTAGCAGCCTGCAGCAGGGAGCTCCACACCTTCCTTACCCAGCACAGGGATAAACACCTCCCTCCTTGTACTTGTCCTGACCGTGCTGCTGCCACCACCTCTTACTGCCCTTCTTTGTGCTTTGTTTTCATCTTTATTTACTTGAGGTTGCTTGTACTGGAGACCTTTAGGTATTTTAATCTATTGACTGCAGGAGGTCCCAGTTTCTCCTAGTCCTTATAATTCACGTTGCACGTAGGATGACAGGGGCCCCAGCCCAGATGCTGGGTTGTGCCATCAGGCTCAAAGACATCCTCCACAGTTGTATAACCTGACCCAGACACGGTGTCCTAGTATCGTGTGGCCCCTGCCAGGTTACATAAGGTGAAACACCATCTGCACTGACATCTGTGACCTGATGCAGGTGGCATCACTCTGGAGCACGTGTTAAGAAGGGGAGGAGGCTCCTTACAGCCCACATCCTTTTTTTCACTTTTAATCGGATCACCTTAGCACAAGGCATTCCTAGCAACTCGCAATGGCCTTCATCTGTCACCAATACTAGCAGGAGTGTAAAGATATATATGGTGGAAATAAACAGATTTGCTGATGTGCAAATAATTTTAGGGCCAACACATTTTGCCCCCAAACTTCAAAAGTTGTCAAGTGCGAAAATTCTTCAGATAAGAAATGCTATTTTATTGCCTCCTACTTTGTTAGTCCTGAGTGCTCTTGTGTAAGGTTTTCCACCAGAGTGGAAAAGTAAGAGTAAAAAACCAAGAGTAAACAAAGTTTTGTTTTACAGGGAGTGTGGGTCTGCCATGTATTAAATTACAGCCTGTTACAGACCCACAGTGTTCAGAAAGGAAGGTGGTAAATTTGCTAGGTACTCCTGTGGCCATCACCATAGTGCATGGACTTGCAGAATATGAAGAGAAAGAAAAAAAAAATGCTTGGGAAATGCAGAGCTGCTTCAGCACCCTGAGATGGCAGAAGTGTGATTAATACTGTTTTGATGGTGGAATGTACGTGCAAACACTGGCTGAGACATTTCCAGAAGTATGAGCTAACAGAGACTTGACCTTGAGTCCTAGTCAAAAATAAGGTTAATTTTTAAAGCCTTTATGCCTCTTTTTGAATAAACACTGAGTTGATTAAAACCTGTAGCAAAGCCCTGGGTTTCACAGGCTCAGGGATTCGGTGCCTAAGAAACCTCTCCAGTATTTCTGAGGTGGATTTTTTCCTTCCTGTAACAAAGGAGCTTCGCTCAGCACACAGAGGACAACGTGCAGCTGTTATCAATGCACACCGCTGTGTAACTCACTCGATCAGCCCCAGGCAGCAGGAGATATCTCCCAGCTCCAGGGCAGGCAGAGTCTCCTGAGTTACACACCCAGGGCTACCATTAGCAGCCTCAATCCACACCCCGCGACTTCCAGCCCCGGCATCTCACAAACACACCCCACCGACGTGCACTGATGGATTTTTGGGGGTGTGGGTGTCTGCCATCAGTGATGACAATGAGGGATTTTGTTCATAAGTGTCTGTAAAAAAAATCACACTGAAAATACGTGTGGTGAGAGCATCCTTGTTTGCATCATGAATCTCATCCCGCTGCACTCCGAGAGCTCTGAGCAACAGGCAAGAAGCTCAGGGCTCCATTTTGTCATTTGTGAAATGTCAGGGAAAATAGAAACTGATTCTGATTGTCTCACTGAAAAAACAATTCTCTCTTTTCTGCCTTTCACAATGCTTCTTCTACCTCTTTTTTTTTTTCCAGCCTGCAGATCAAGGTGTTCAGCGATAGAGCAAAAGGCAGTGTAGAGTATCCAGCATATCGTGATTCAATGCAACAGAGAGACAGGGTCAGTTATTAAACCCTGGGCAGCCTGCAGGGCTTTCAGCACTGGGTAAGGAAAACTGTTTGAAAAGCTACTTTCTCTCTTGCAGCGTTATGTGAACATACACAACTTGTGGTTTTTAGGGTATTTGTAGTTGAGAGCATTGGGCAAACATCCACTGCTTGGTGTCCATAGATTTTCCAGCCCTTCTGTTGTCAGTTCCCCAATCCTGCAGGAGCTTAACTCCAGTCTGTATAAAACCAGTGCAAATATATACATATATATATATATGTCTAAAACCACAAATATTACTACTACAGCAGGACTGAGGAAGGCAGCTATATCACTACTGCTAAATACTTTTCCTTACTAAACTCTAGATCAGCTATGCTCTGATATGAAGCCTTATCTATAGGAGGAAAATGTAGGGTTTAGAAAGATTGTAGATCACCTAAAGTCAGCCTGAAAGTGCAGCTATGCAAATTGAAGTAAAAAGCAGTCATGAAGCTTAACATCCACTGGCAATGATTCACACTTTTGTTTACACTTTAAAAATCCTCTTTGCCTTAAATTTTCTCTTGGGGACATGTGTTTTTACAAGACAATTTCTCACTTTCATCTTCTCCTGCCCAGAACAGAGCTACTCAAGTAAAGGCTGTAACTCTCAGCAAACCCTAACAAGTATAGAAAAGGATCGGGTAGGGGTGTTATTATTGGCCTTGTCATGGCTGAAAATAATGCATTTTCATTACAGTGGAATATCCTTCTTTTTCTAAGATCTAAAACACGACAAAGGGATAATTTGTACCATGCAGGTAAGAGAATTCAAATTAAAATAGGCACTGTAGGTCAGGATGCAACAACAGTCGTGCTGAAGTAAAAGCTAGTGAATCATCTCCAGTGTGTCTAATAGTGTCAAAACAAAACATCTTTTCTTTTTCTTTTTTTTTAATACGAAGACAGAGTAGTTTTTATTCATGTAAAAATTGAAGAGAAGAAACAAGAGATCATCAGAAATCCATTTTATCCTTTCAGGTGATGCTGGGAGACTTTAAAACATCCTCAGAGCCAAAACAGCGTTTTGGCCACTGGCTTTCATTTCACAACAGATGTAAGATTCCACTTTTAGCCCAGTGGATTGAGTAACAGACTGTAAGGAGAAAGAGAACAGAACAAATGCAAACACACTTTGACTAAATAGGTACATACATATGCCAAGTAGAATCCAGTATTTCAGGCCAAACTCACTTCCTGTTTTCTTTAGTACTGAGTTTTAGAGATAAAACACACTGGCTCACAATTATTGGAGTAGAAGAAGGCAAGTGATTTTCTTCATGTCCTCAAAGTCCCTTTGTCTTAGAAGTCTTAATAAAAGTTAGTCTTTTTAACCCAGGTAAGATTCAGAAGACTTCAGTCAAAGACCAGCAGCAGATCAAGATCAAAAACAGAAAATACAATTTTTATCAAAAGGAAAAGCCCTTCTGGAGATTGAACTGGGCCGATAGAAGAGGCTGTTCTCAGAAGTCTCTGATATTAAAGGGTTTCCACCATGAAATGAGTTGTTAAATAAACACCCATCAGAATAACAACACCTTTTCTAAGGTTACTTGGCTGTAGAGATTAAAAACAAAAGAAGAAGAAAATAAAGTGGTGTTCTACCACAGATATCTGCTCAGCTGTGAAGGCTGATCAGGAGGAATGTCTCTTAAAAGCTAAACTTCTGTTGGTTCTCCTGATAAATGGAGGAGTCTGTTTCATTCAGAATTTTTCCTAAATTTAGTCTGGCCTGCAACCAAGACACCATCTCTCTGCCAGCTTGATGAGATTGCCTGCCAGTTAATAGCACATCACACCTAATGAGCATTGAGAAGTCTGGGGCACGGTTCCCTGGAATTCTTCAGACTCCATGGTCTTGCAAACACACCAAAACAACTCTTAAACTTCCAGTGCATTTCAGTTCCAGTTGGTTTCAGGAGGTGGAAGTGTGGGTGAAAATTCAAGGATGTTTTTGTCATCTCTGTAGGAATCGCACTGATTACAAATCAGTTAAAAGGCCCATTCTATTTTTGAATTGGAGAGGAATTTTGATGCTGGGTATTGCCTGGATCCACATATCTTTCCCTGTGGGCTGTGTCTATCCAAGACCACTTGCTCCAGCAGCATCTCGTCCCCCTCAGAACCTTGCAGGAGTCTCTGGGACAATCCTATGACCAGACTTGCTGATACAAAGCTGCCATTCAGCTCTTGCTTGAATGCTTGAATCTTAGCAGTTCTCTCTCCTACTCCCACAGAAGACCATTACTATTCACAAAAATAAATGCTATAATCAACCCAGCAGGTCTGAGAAAAGCCAGAATGCTTGGACAAAACTCCCAGGAGGGGGATGACTGGCAGGCTCTGCATCTGGCAGGGGGAAGTGATGAGCCAACACCACAGAACGGTGGAACAGGGATCACCAGCTCAAATGCAAGGTACAAGAGGATGGAGAAACTGAGTCCATGACTGCTTGTACCTGCGGTTGTTAGACTGAGTGGGGCTGGGAGAGGCAGAATTTGAGAGGGAGAGAAACATTGTAGCCAATTCCAGTTGGAATTAGCAGCTATTTTGCACAGGTCACTTTTGAGAACACTTGAGTTCCCTGGTTTGATGATAGAAATTTACTTCCCCGTCCTCCCTTCCTTTCTCCTGTGCATTTTTACATCCAGCAGCCCTGCCAGCTCCCGTGTGAGAGAGCGTGGGGGGCTATTGCTCATTGCTGGCCATATGCTTCTGTCAGGTGTTCATTTGCACTAAATAAATAAATAAACTTGGGCTACCAATCATTCTGAGCGTTTGAAAAGCCATGGGAGGCATTGCTGCTCCTCACTCCTGCCTCATTCCTGCAGCCACAGGCTGCACTGCAGTCAGGGGGCAGGCAGCAGGCATATCCCAGGCAGGCAGGGAGAAGGGCCAAGACTCACAAGCCAGGCAGGTGTGGGACAGGGAGCAGCAGCCTTAAGCTGTGAAGGATGATACCTTGGAAGTAACATAACCCCTCAGTAGTTGCAGAAGCACCACTCACTCAAGAGAGGAAAATGTGCCTTTCAGTGATGAAAAGCTGGTGAGAAGAACAACAAAGTCTGGCATCTCTGCTACTGCCCCTCTGTTACACTCTCAAAAGACTTTTAAACCTCTGCAGTTAAGACCTTGTATCCTCTTAGTACCATTATTCTTAGCTGCAGTGAGGCAAATGAAGCCTAAAGGTAATGCTTCAGTTTTATCTCTATTCTTTTCTGAAAGAGTAAAGGCCCTATATAAATGTACTTTTAATGTCCAGGTTACTTACTGGCAAGTTCTGATGTCCCCAAGACCTTAACACAAATAAATTCTGTGCCACAAACAAAAGAGGTAAAGAAGTGCTCCTCAGAGAAAGGCTGATGAAAGGGACACAAAAATCTGGAGGACATCACAGAATGAGATGTTCACTTTGGAGTGTATCCTTGGTAAAAGCTCTGTTGGTGATAGTTTGTTTTTTAAGGTGTACTTAACTCCTGAAATGAGTCTTGGTAGCTTTAATTTGGTCAGTGACTGGCCTTACCTAGCAGCATCATCATGAAAATGAAGCAGAATTTGTACTCCTTCTGAGAAAAACCACTAATTTTTGTTTTTCTGTGTTGTGAAGAGCAGAGGAAGTTCCAGTATCTCAGTCTGGCCATCTCAGTGTCTATACATGAGAGGATTGTTATTAATTCTTGAAACCCAGTAAAGCAGTTACTTTCTAGTAATTTGTGGTCTGGTAGATGTTGTTTCCAGCTTTCAGGAGATTCAGTTTTCTACAAAGATGTCAGATGTGCTGAGACTTTGGTCTTTGCAACCTTAGGGAAGGTAATCCATTTTGCACTTAAACTGTTCCTCCACCTTTCCATGTCCTATTGTTCTATCCGTGATTTTAAATTGCTTCATTTTCTTTGCTTACAAGTGCTCTACTTCTCTAATCTTGAAAAAATTGCCCTTCCTCTCACTCTACCTTTCTTTCAATAAATCAGCTGGTGACTCCATGACAACAAAATTGATCATGTCTCCTCAAGCTGTCTCCAAGGGTCTCAGGCAAGTTCATGGATTGTCTTCTCTGACAGCTCATGTCCAGGTTTTCCTGCAGCACCCTTCAACAGTGACTGCTATGTGAAAGGAGACATTTCTGGTGCTGTTTTACCTGACTGTTCTGCCACTTTCATGAGCATTTGCTTCCCTGGCTGTCAATGATTGCTCTCTTTTTATCCTATTCATTTCACAACTTGACAAATTTAAAGTTTTAAAAAGTGTTATTATCATAGCCTGGATACTCTTACCTACTAGGATCTAGAAAATATGAAGGTGAGCAGACTACCAAAACCCCTGCTAATTAACCCAAGCTGCCTGCAGTATGAGTGCAATATAGTCTGAAATAATTTGGCTTTGGGAGGCCTGTAAAACTTAATCAACTGTCTCTTTAACTGCCTTGTCACTTCTTGAACCACAAGGATATAGTTGCTATTTCTGCAGATAGCAGGAATCCAGTACTAGTGTCAGGTCAGTAGCTTGGACTAAAATGAGGGATACATGGGTGGAGGACAAGGAGAACAAAGTTTGTACTGTCTGAATGTAGACCAGATAACAATCAGATTTTCTCAGAGTTAATAGGCTCAACTCCTGCAAATTCAGGTTGAAAAAGTCTTTTGATTAAGAGTTAGAAAAGGAGCCATGGCCAGCAAGGTTCTGTCTCCTCACCCCCTACAGAGCAATAAATCCTCTAATCCCAGAAAGGTAAAAAAACCCCAAGCCCCCAACTTTACCAGTGATTTTAGGATGTCATTTCTTCTGAAGGGTCTGTAACTTGTTCAAAATTCTGTTTGCAATCAGCTTAGCAATATTCTGCCTGCTCCACACGCACGGGAATTCTCACCCACAGCCACCCTGTGAATTCCTTGCCACTCACTGTGCAGCTATCAGCTTTTTCATGCTCAAAATAGCTCCCCTGTGTCACATCTGAGTGGCTCCCCTGCTCCCAGCTGACATTCCCAACCCACAGAAATCTCAGTGTTCCTGTGCAGCTCCTCAGTTTGGGAAATCTAGAAATAACAGGCTGTTTTACTATTATCTTTCCAAGTTTGTGTGAATCTTCTGGAGATGGTAAAACCAGGAGAAACCTCCTGCATGTGCAACACTGAAAATCAACAGTACATGACTGTGCTTTTTAGCTGGGCTGATTTGTCACTACGGGGTTAAGTCCCCAGGATAGTTGGTGCCCCACGTAAGAGGAGCCTGGATAATTTGGCCATAGATTTAGAAAGGTGGCTCTAATTTCGACTAAAAATATCTTTGCAT
This sequence comes from Chaetops frenatus, assembly GCA_013400775.1. Classification (NCBI taxonomy): domain Eukaryota; kingdom Metazoa; phylum Chordata; class Aves; order Passeriformes; family Picathartidae; genus Chaetops; species Chaetops frenatus. Next base: position 262,761 of record VZTR01012293.1, read on the forward strand.
TCCTTCTGCCTTATTCTTAACCACACAGCTTCCCTCTCACAGAGGCACAACCTTTGTGCACTCCTTTCTCCCTTGCCCAGACTTTCTTTACACAACCCTGTTATGCCTCTTTCCCAGCTCCCACTCTCTCAAGCCCAAGCTTTCTCCCAAATTTAAGTCCCCACAGTCATCCAGAACTTAATTTTCATTTATCCTTGTGTAGGCAAAGACAGAGAAGATTTCTGAATTTGAGGGTTGTATTATATGAAGTGCATCAGCGGGTAAGATGTTATATTAAAATTAAGTCACAGAAAGACAGTTTTATTCCATTTGCACTAAAGTTTACAAAATTTTTGCAATTCTTGTTTAACCAAGACAGGTTTCTTTTTCAAAAGTAGTTAATTACATGGAATACTAAAGTACATTGTATTGAATCACACTAAATACAATTTAATAAACCTTGCTTACTACCACGTTAATCACAAAGTGTTACTTTTATCCAGATTTAATCTGGACAGCATATTTTTTGTTTCACTGTCTCAGAAGATTCATATAACACAGAATTTGCTATCTACTTAACAAAGACACGGGAGTAAAAGGCTAGATAATCATGACCTTCTTGACATTCCTTCATGTTTCACATCTTCTAGGCAGAGATGCTGGGGATCAGTTCTTTCCTTTAAATTAAAAATCAAAACAAACTAAACAACCACCTCACTTTTCCCAGTGTTTGGTTTGGAAGGACTAACATAATTTGGAAAAGCTGCCTTAATGTATTGTTTTGTTGGTTTTTCTAACAGTGCACTTGCCCTGTCAGTAATTAACAGATCCAAGTAACTTGATCTGGATTTGTTTTTCTTTCTATTCTGTTTGTTTTCTTCTGTTGCACAACCAACCTCATAGTTGGCTGCCAATTCATTCAAAGCTGTTCAGTATCTTCGCAAGCTTCTAACAAGAATATATGTTTTCTTCACTAATTATTCTTGAAGAAGGTAATTTGGATTGTTAAATATTCTTCAGGTCCACTTTCCTATGGTTTATGAGCTCTTGCTAGCTTCAGTCATCTGGAGAGAAATGAGGCATGTCAGTCTAAAGAAAATGATATTAGGAGCCACAAGCCACACAAGTGATATCGTTTTGAAACCAACAATAATAAAATATTTTATGTTAAAATATTTCTGTAAATTATAAGTAAAGTTCATTGGGATTTTTTTAAGAATGAAAATATTTTTCCTGGAGAAAACATTAGTGACAATGAAAGAGCTGTGTGCTGCCTCTGGGGACCCATTTTACTGAAAGCAGAGATGGGGAGGTGACCAGCTGGCTCAGAGACATTGAAAAGGCTTAGAAAATCCTGCTCTTGATGTAGCTGATTTTGGCAGCAGCTTGGAAAGTCTTGGTGTGATCTGGTACCTTTTCTCACTGGCCAGCCATGACCACAGTGTTTCCATTTCCCAACTTTTTTGGCAGCACTTGTAAAATTCTTGATATCTGGGAGTACAGTTGCTGAAAGCTTGAATCAAATGCTGCAGGCACTGAAGAGTCTCCCAAGAGCACCATGTATAAAATGCAAAGGCTTTATGTGTGTACATATCTATAAACCCAACGTGTGCTTCATCTTGCTGTTCTCCTGCTGTGAACTTGGTGTTCATCTGCATCCTTCAGTACATAATTATTATTTTTAAGTGTGCATTTCCTTACGTATCAGGGTGTACCAGCTTTGTCTCTCACAATACATTTCACAATACATTACATTAGCTGTCCTCTCTGTTTGATACATCGTTTTAGGAATACAATTATTTTTTGCTGACATCTCCACCACTTTGATTCATAAAATGAATTAAAACCATTACAGCAGCAGGTAATTTATGAAGCACTAAACAAGAAGCCATCCCCCACCCCAAGAGCTAAGACAGGAACAAAAGGAGTAATCATGGGTGATAGTTGCATTGTCTCATTCCATTTTCTTCTGAAACCTTATTACAGCTGTCCCAAGAAAACATGCATTATCCAATCCAAGCAATGAAAGAGCAATTCTAAAAGCTAATTGTCTATAAAAATCAAGAGTTGCTCCTTTACTCCTTGGAAATAGGAAGGTAATTGCATTGGTGTGTCAATTCAAGGCCATCATCACTGGTTATCACATCCAGCTTCAGAGTCCCAACTTCTCCCTTTCATGAGGTGTGGGAAGAATAAAAACCCATTCAAATATTGCAGTGAGAGCATTCCAGCACAGATAACGACTTTTCATTCCTCATGGGTCTATATCTGAGAGAAAAATGTATGCAAGATCCAGTGGCTAAAAACTGAAGAGAAATTCTGTGGCCTGGAGCAGGAGGATTATCCTGGCACCTTCAAGCTTTAAAATCCTTTAAACTGATACCCAAGTTAACATCTCTTCAAGCATTCCTTCCAAGCCACAGGACATTAGAAGCAGAAAGGGAAACAAGTTGTTCCCCACAAGTAATTTTTGGTGCTCCACTGACCATACTTCATGCCACAGGAGTTAGCTCAGATTGCAGTAGAGGGTCTGATCCAAGACCAGACCTGGAAATTGTCTTCACTCAGCAAATCTTGGCTTTGCAGCTACTGCAAAGACAGCAAAAGGAAGTCAGAAGAAACACTGCTGTTCACCAAGGGGAATGAGGATACCAAGGGTAAGAGCTGAAATGCTTTCTGACTGAAATGTAACCCTGTGAAAGAAAATGTATCAACTCTGCTTGAGAGTGGATGAAGAAAGTCCTAAGAAAGGAACATGAAACAGTAACTCTAATTATCCATTGTTATTTCCACAAGTTTTGTCGGAGGTTTTGTTGGGTTTTTTTTCTTCAAGAAGAAATCATTAGGAGACTAAATTTTGGCCACCAATCTGCCACTTACTGCTGCCTCTGCTACTACCATGGCCCCAAGCTGATGGTACAACAGCAAGAGGCTGACAGCCAAAATGCATTAGAAATTCAGCTGACATCAACATATCTCTGCTGAATGTCTTGTATCACATGAATGTCTTGCTGTAGATCAGCTGTACAGATATTTAACAGTGGCTTTTCTGTGTAGACAGTGTTTAATAGGCCAGAAACAATACACAAGCATGCAGTACCATAAACATGCATTTTACAGCAGAAAGAACCAACCAGGTTCATCTCATGAACAAGAGGAAAAACAACCCTGAATTCAGCTAATGTAAACATCCTGGTAGAAAAATGCCATACTTATTCATCTTTATAAATAAAAATATAAGTATAATCCCCCTTTTAGATTAAAATTCAAGTCTGCTTGGTGCTGAGGTAGAAGAGTTTCAATAAATGTAGATGTATGTGAGAAAATGGTGTCTAGGAATTTACCTTCCTTGATGATAGATCATTATGCATATGCAAATCATTGTATAGCAAATAGAAGCTACAGATTATTGAAAATAAAAAGAAACATGCAATTTCTCAGTGATTTAGCGAAATGCTGTACTCTGAGCATAAGGGCTAGTGATCCTTTTATGCAAGAGGGTAGTACAAACCCTGCTAGCCCCATGAGTTGAACAAGTCATACAAAAATGGCCAAAAAATGGGGATCCAAATTTGTTTTGATTAGGTGTGGGATTTTGATCCTGTGCCTTTAAAAGCTGGCAGTTTAACAAAAACATCAAGCTGCATAATTTCCCACTGGCTAGAAAATTGCTCTCAAGTGGAACTGAGCAAAAAACCTTATCTCATGCAAACAGTGAGTTGTGTATTTTTGGGTTTTTTTCCCCCTCTGTGTTATATAATAAGAAATCAGGTGTGTTCTTCACTTTCCATGGAAATGCTGATTCCTCATTTCAACTGCTGGTTTTTAAGAGCTCCCTTCAATGTACATATTGGTTATAGGATTGAACATTAATCTATAGCAAAGGCCTAGAATTTGATTACTACACACTCAATTCAGATTAATGAATCTGCAGATTCAGCTACACAAGATCCCTGTGCTCATATCCCTCAAGCAAGGATGTTGATAAATGAAAAAACCTGGCACATTTATCCTGGACTTTTCAGGTTGTACTGCACAAACAGAGGAAATGGAGCCCAGAACAAATGGACACATCCTAAAACCACCATCCCTTACAAGCCCACAACCTTAAAAAGCAGTGCATCTCTCAGCTGGTTACTGCATTTTTTTTTTT
>VZTR01012293.1:266905-286754 GCA_013400775.1 Chaetops frenatus
CCTCCCTTTTTTTTTTTTTTTTTGCTATAACAAGACCATGGTGTTGTTCACAATGGCAGAGGCCAAAGTGATGCACAGTGAATTATGTAGAGAACTGAGAAGCCTCCCTATGCCCCTGCCATTATAGGGTCATTTTTGTTCACCCACCTGGAAGAAGGGCTGCTTTTAACTCTTCCCTTCTCTGCCCTGTCTGCTTTGTTCATTAGCAAAGGGATCTTGCTGGTTGTGCCAGTTTGGAGCTGGCATTCTTAAAAACCAAGTTCAGAGAAGAGAAATTTCAGGTAACACTTGGTAAATCCAGAGGATGCTGGTGGAAGCTGCTGATATGATTCCACTGTTCATCCATCTACTGCATATGGAATATAAGGAAGAGGAGTCAACTCAAAGGTTTCTGAAGTTCATTATGTTTTTTTCCAAGTAAACAAAAAAGACCTTTTTTCCTGAAGAGTGAATTAACTTCTTCATAGTCTACATTTTTCAGCAAGTGAATGGAATCTGATGGGTTTTTAATGTTCTTGTAAAGATAGGAAAATGTATCAGGAATTGCTAACATTTATCGTGTTCCTTAGCAGAATAGTTAGATACTTTGGTTAACCCCCCCCCCCCCATTGTCTCTCTTGAATAAATACTTTTAAGTAAATAACTGGGGCTGTTGAACAAACTAAAAATAAACAAAAGGTAAACAAAATAATATTTCTGCAGGAAAATCATGTCCAAATTTAGCCCATGCAATTTTTGTCAGAAGACAGAGGCTAAACTTATCTCTAACTAAACCAAGGCTCTCATATACTTGTCATTTAGGAACTCTTTCAGTGACATGCAGGCAAAGACTAGAACTGACAATTATTTCAACAGAAAAAAAAGAACAACAAAACGGAGGTTAGAGGACATGTTATTTATTGTGCTCATCTGACAGCCCAAATGCAATGAGATGAGGCAGAAGTGCCCAGGCACTGTTTACAGGAAGAATCATCTCTTGAAATAGATTTTCATTTCCATTTGCTCTGTCATAATTAGAAATGTCAAGTTTCTTTGGGGAGGAAAAGAAAAAGGCATGGGAAAATTTTTTGCTTCCTCTTCTTTCTTAGAAAATGAAAATATGGTGAGTAAAAATTGAAATTCCTGTCTGCAATTAATGTTTGTTTGCTCACCCTAACGTTTATTTACATTTTTGGAAGAGGAGTGCATTGTTCATAATCTAGTTAGTTCATCAAAAATATATTCAGGTCTGTTAAACGAATATGAACAGTTTACCTTTGAATGATGATGATTCTGTTATCCAATGAACTTAACCTGAGATACCAGCAAATCAGGATGAATTTAAGCAATGCTGAAGGTAGAAAGCAACAGGATAGTTGAGGCAGTGCAGGAAAAAGTGGCACACACAAGTTGTTAATGGATTTTGTTTCCAGAAACATGATATGCCTTGGTATCCAATCTTGGAAAATTAATTTAATATAACAACGCATCTATTATAGTGCACTTACTTATAGTGGCACACAGGATAAAGGAACCACAATAGATGTGGTTGACAAAACCCCCCAACCCACAGCAGTAACTGTTAAAAACTAAGTTGACTTTTGCTACACCTGTGGTGCTGGGTATTTTGGTTGGTTGCCTGGTTTGTTTGTTTTTCTCCCGATTTCTGCTCTTAGATCCAGGAGGTTCCCAGATCCTGTGGACTCCAGCTGGCTGACAAACTCTCACAAGAAATGTTCTTGTTAAAACATGGTCCTGTGCCATGTTGGAACAGGATGTTTCTTGTCTCCTTTCTTCATTCCAAATTGTTTTGAGAACTGAAAATTCTAAGGACGTTTAGTTTTCAAAACATTTCTGTAAGGAAATACGTTGCCTCTGTTTTGAGAGGGGTGCAGTGACTCCAATAACATCAATTCCAGCTCACAGCTGCATTTGGATCTCAAGTCCTTGGCTCTGGGTGTGTGTCAGGCTGCCAAACAGCTCAACTTCCCAGCAAAATGGGAAGCCCTCCCTGTCTCTGCTGGCTGCCCATGAGAAAGGGCTGTGGCTTCATCGAGTGTCTTGCTCAGGGCAATCCACAAGGCTTTCAAGGCAGGCTTGGATTACATGGGAATTCATCTAGCTCTGCATGTTTCATGGCTCAGCGAGCAAATCTGGGAACAAATGGATGTTTTAAATTAAATTTTGCTTCTGATGTGCCAAATGGACCACCTGGGTAGATTCCTAAATCTGAATGTCTGGCTGTGGAGTACCACCCTCTGAGGCAGCTGAACCCCATCCATCTGCCACCCTCCAGCCCACAGTTTAGCCCAGAAGTTGCATTTTTTCTGAACTATACCCCATCCTAGGGTGTTACCATGGCAACTGAGGGACCGACTGGCAGATGCTGATCCTGCTACAACTTTGCTTCTGTCAGGATACAGCTAAATCTGTCTATTTTATGGTCTTCATTGTAAGACCTAAGGTGATTAAAGAACACAAACCCACCCCATTCAGAGCTGTTATTCCCGTATTAGTGACAAGTAATTCCATTTTTTGTACGAGCCTGTTTACTATTTTGAGAAAGCCCTGGAAGCACTCAGCTTTGCCATCATACAGCTCACCAAGCAGTGCAGCAGCAATGCCACTAATGGTTTACCAAAAACACACATGGTCCCTCTCCTCAGGAGGTTAATGTGAAGCTGCCAGTGTGGAGGAACTTGTTACAGACTGAGTCACCTCCTGTTTTTAAAAGGCTGGTGGAAGGGGGCTCACCTCAGAACAGTTAAAGGCTTCTAACCCTGCTTTTATTATTAGGTTGATAAGGGATTTTTGGTGAATTGTTTTCTCATTCATGCCCAATTTCTCAATCTTTTGAAGTGGAATTTTGATGTTGGTGTCTCTGTAAACTGGCTCTAACCCCATTTTAAAGCTAAGCTGTGTAAAAGCTAAATATGATCACCACTTACATCAGCACTGAAGCAATTGCCGAGCACCGTCAGAGGAGGATGGCAACATTTGACTCAGAGCCTCATGTCTTGATGCTTGAGCATCTCCTGTTTGCTCTCTGGCTGCCAGAAGACTTGGTGATATGGCTCAAAGCGCTGGTGGGCACAAATCTGGGGCTCTTGTAGCAGGCAGAAGAGATTCCCAGCCTCAGTTTCCCATCTACTCTTTCTTCACTAATACATCCTGGTGGATGTCCCACATTTTTCAACCTGCAGTTTCACTGAGACATCAGCTACCTTCTCAGGAAAAAAAGAGCCTGCCTCTCTTCTAGATATATAGAACAGCAGAGTCTGTTATCCTGCATAGCTCTGCAACTTGGAAATAGTTTGTTACAGCTGTGTCATGTGGCCATTACCCAGCCACTCAGAAGGTCACATCACTCTGACAGCTTTTAATGCAGGATATTCCCTGCCATATTGCAGGCACCTGGCATCGGAGCATTTCCCTGCAGCCCTGCTGTATTTCAGTCTTCTCTGTAATATCTCTCTGCTTTTAGACCAGCTCTCAGTGAACCAAAATAGCACTGCTGCATTGAAAACTTTTCCCCTTCCCTGGGTCTAACTCAGCTTTTCATTTATCCTCACAGATAAATGCAGCTTTCAGCTGCTTTCTGCTTCCCAGGGAATGAATATGCAGAGGGAACTGGAGACCTTTCTTTTGCTCCTCATGTCTGCTCTCTGCCTGTCCACGGTGAGGCCAAAACTGCATCTTGGGTTCACTCTCTTACCTTTGAGTCACTACTCCAAACTGCTTGATAGAGTGCCAGCAAACAGAGAGGAAAGACAGCATGAGAAGCAGGATGAGAGAAATTAAACGATGCTCATTCAGTTTCTCATTTCTCTATCTCTTGCCCAGCTCTCCTCTATCAGAGTATGTAATAGTCCAAATTTAGAGCCTCCAGATTGCAATCAAACCCATTCAGCGCAGTGATGTGAAATTCAAGTGGTGTGAATGAAGCTGAGTTTCTGAGCCATCACGTGGATTTTCAGTGTGGTGGGGGAGGTGTGTGACTGTCACCCTTGGTGGCACCCACGGCCCCAGGGAGCTGCCAGAGCAGGCACACACAGCAGGGTTGTGAAGGAGTGGGGTGCTGATGGAGGTGCTGACTGTAACTCTGGGGGTGTGCCAGTCTCCCTGCTCTTGGGCTGAGCAAGAGCTCCTGCCACAGAGAGAATCCCCTTCTTCAATGCACTCACTGCACAGCCTTTACATGCAATGGTAGCAGGTGCACAATATAATTATTAAGAAAAAGAAAAAAAATTGCTTGAGAAAATTTGGAAAGAATTTTGAAGTGGGTCTCATATATTACATCCTTGTGCCTGGAAAGCTTCTGTAGTGCGACCAACATCCAAGCCAAATGGCTTTGTCACAGTGCCTAACATTATTTTTAAAGCTATGTTCATTTAAAGACTTACAGAACTTTTCCTTGCTTTTTCTAATCCTGGGTAAAGTAACCACAGATTATTTTACAGTGCAGTATTTCCCTTTTGAAATGCTCATGGAATTAGACAGGTAACAGCCCCAAACACTTTTTCCCATGAACAAAGTGCAGGCTGAGAATCCTCAGAGCTGTCTACTGACAACCATGACAACACTAAGTCAGCAAGAATTGAAGTGAGAGCCTCAGCTCACCTTGCACAACTACTGAATGGTCATCACTCTGTGAGGAATAACAACCCCATCTTGCAACCTGGCACATGTCACATTGAACCCACCATTAAAAGTGTTAATTATCGTTCCTTTAGATGACTTAACTATTACATGTTTGTTTTAAAGGTATGTGGTTTTCAATCAAATTTAGAAGTGAGGTGAGGAAGGAGAAAATATTGGAAACCGGGTCTGAGCATGGAGTCACCCTGCAGAGGGGAAGGAGAACTGCGGTGCTGTTTCAGAACAGCTGCAGATCCCCTGGGATTTGTTTTCCAATTAGTTACAAAGCCCATTAACAAACTCTATTTAGAAGGTTTTCCATTTAAGTGATATTTTCCTAAATTAGTAGCCATCAGTTCTTATTTGGATAGTGAACCTTTCAAATTCCATGGATTATACTAGTGTACAGCCATCCTCCTGCAAAAAAAAGGGCAGCTGGTAATGGTAATATGATGGAGTCAAACAGAAAAAGGGGAGCTTGCTTTAAAGAATAGCATATCCCTATTTTTCCTATCAAAACACCTTGCTGTGTGTTTTAGTAGTAGTTGGTTTTTTGAACTTCAGTTTGCTCTGCCAGTAAAGGGAAATTAATCTAGAGCAGAGAATTGACAGAAAGTTCTTAAAAAGCACTGTGAAGGTGGATGGTACCTTTTCATCAAAGGAACAAAGCAAATGCAAATACTAAAAGGAACATTTAAACCTGAAGAAAATAAATCTCTATTACCTTAAATAACTCAGGCTCAGCAGTAGAGAATGTCACTAAGAAGACAAACTGGCTGCTTACACAGATGAAGGCATTTGTGCATGTTATAATTCATGGAAATAGCTTAAAATTGATTTCACCCCACATTTCAAAGACTAGTTCAATCTCTGTTTAGGCAGAGCAGTGATCTCACATGCTTTGTGTGTCATTCCCTGTCCTTCAACTGAGGCTTTTGGACTTGGCCTCTTGTTGTGTGTGTGACTGGATCAGGAGGAATATGGGCTGGGACTCAACTGCTGCTAATTGCACTTCATTTCTCAAGTGCTGCCAGCTCTGCCCATGAAACAGGAGTATTCCCAAGGATTCCTAGTGATGGCCTGAGCCTGGCTCAGTGGGATCTTTCCATAAAAAAACTGCTTTGTAGAATGAGCACTCAGCTCTCCCAGGCAGCCCCTCTGAGCGTAGCCATCCCTTGAACATGAGCACACACACTCAGTGGTTATTTTCCTGGTGTAAGGCCAGTGAAACCCCTATTGAACATTTTCTTCTGGAATTTCTTCCTCAAAAACATCATCTGGGATATTCTCAAAGAGCTAAAGATGTACACAATAGTCTACTGTACCATTTACCTACTGCTTAGGTAAGAAAAATTCACAATCCAAGTGATGCAGGATGCCATTAATGAACCTTGTCCCACCTCCATTGGGAGTGGTTTGAACAAGCTCAGCATCTTCCACATTTAAACAAGTGATTGTGTCCTACAGAGACCATCTGCCCAAGCTTCAAGACACCAAATTATTTACCAGTAATTGTAGCAACATACCAGAGAAGTTGCTTCTGATCATTGCAGTGGTTTTAAGGAATATCCTTCCTAGAAGTGAGCAGTGACACCTGAACCCTTGCTCTTCCCAGCACACAAGCACTGACAGTGTTGAAGTGCATGTGCAATCCTCAGTCCACACAGCAGGAGAAGGTGTTCCCTGTATCCTCATCATCATCCTGTCCATCAAATTTGGGCTGTTATTAGAAAATAACCGTTTTGGGTATCTCCAAGTGCAGCAGTAACAGGGCACTAGAGGGAGCTCTGGCAGCACCACCCACCGCCGAGCCCCAGCCTGCAACCAGACCCCGAGCACAAGATTTCCTTCTCAAGTTGTGAGGCTTTCAGCTGGCTTATTACTTATTATAGCTCCTATTATTGTATAGTTCTAGGAACTCAGAGTTAGCCCATTAAATAAAAGTTTAGCTCATTACATTAAAGTTATTAAAAAAAAAAAAAAGCCAATCCAAACACTACAGATAACTTAGTTTCAGAAAAACTGCCTGAAAAGCTTCAGTGAACTTTGAAAAACCCTCTAGATATTGAACTTTCTCCCTTATTGAGATTAAATACTCCTTTTAATCAGTAAACCTGCAGCTATGCATCAGGAATTAAAGCTAATATTTAGCCTTTGAATAAATAAGAGACATTTGGGGAATAATGTGCCTATTGGGGAACTCTGGAAGGAAAAAGACATGTACAAGATTATTGCTTTTGGTTTATATTGAATGCTCTTTGCTGGCAATTACTATAACTGAAGCAACAGTGGCAGAAGCAGCTTTTTTATTTTTAGAAAGACATCCACAGTGATTTATTAAACCTCTCTGGGGAAGACAAAAGCTATCCTCTCCATATATTTACTTGCAGAAGAATTTATTTTCAAGGCAAAAAATTTAATAATTTCTAAATAAGAAGAGTTAGGCTTCTGTAGAAACAGGGCTCTTTTTGAAAGGTAATACCTCAAAACTCACTGCAGAGAACACAACTTCATCAAACATTGTGCTACTGTATTTCATTTACAAAATTGCTCAGGAGCCCTAGCAGTGGAGCAGACAACCCCACTTTATCTATACACTAAATACCTTATATTTATTTTCTGTATAGTTCTTTTAAATCTAATGAGAGAACCCCTGTCATAAAAATTCAAGGTTAATTTACCTGTGATAGAAAAACACTGCTCAGTGTAGCACTATGAACAGCAAGGTTTGAATAGTGCTAAACCCCTGTCTGCCTCCCTTCCCAAACAGATCCACCACTAAGTCATAAAATATTCTTTCGTTTCTTGCTGATCTAAACATGCTTGACCAAAATGTTATGTCATGAGAAAAAAACTAGTTATGCTCCCTTCTCCCACAGGACCACTTACTCCACCAGAAAGACAGATATCCATATTAGCTGTTGCTCTCACTCCATTTCCTCAACAAACAAGCATCTTACCTTGACTTTTTCTACTCTTCCTTGCTGATGCTAAATACCTTCTCAAACACTTAGCAGATTTCCATCCTCTGTTGCACTGAACTCCTTGGGATGTGAAGTTTCCTGGGTTTCACAGCACTCCAGTGTTTGAGGTGTCCATTCTTCTCAGCACCCTCTGCCTCCAAAAGCTTTTCCCCCACAGTTATTTTCTCCTCTTCCAAATTCTCTTCAATGCATCACTTTCAAAGCTTCTAATACTTTGCTCTTCCTCAGTGATTTCTTAACTTCTCCTTTAAAACAAACAAGGAAAGCACCCAGCCACCCATATCCATCTCCTCACACTCTTCTACTCTCCTCACGTTATTCTTCCCTTGCCCAAGTATCTTCACTGTTACTGCCAGCTGAGTTCCACATAATTCCCACTTCTCCTCTCTCACAAATTTCTCTTTATCTCTTTCAGTTGTTTAGTTTTCCCTTCTCCCTCTTGTCTTTTATATCCCTTCCCCATGTCCCTTCAGCCTGCCTGCACTGTGAATCAGGACATCAGAATGTTGTGCTAATGTTCTTTTTTATTTGGTGTGGGGAATTCCTTTTGTTGATGTCAGCAAAGTTTGTGAAGCCTGTGTGATGAATGTGGATTTTAATGTCAAGAGGGTAATGAAGCCTTCAGTACTGTCATCCCCCTGATTTAGAATTCTTCCCAGCATTCTGTATTCCCCAATGGAGCCTCTCAGCATCTGCCATCCTTGGCAAGAGCTGTCATTGAGCAAACAGCTTTTTCTATTGTTCCACCTTCCTTCCTTTACTTTCTCTGCCATCCAAAAATCTCTGGAGGAAAGGTAAAGCACATAAAACAGACTGAACAGCCTTCCCAAATTATTACTCCTAGGAAACAAAACACAGGAATTTTCAAATTCATGTTCCCTAAATCCAGTGAAAATTAACATGTACCTCCTGCTGTTGCAAAGAAGGCAAAATCACAGATCTATCCGTGAAATACAACTATTTCACCAGCATTACAGACCCAAGCACAATGGGAAATGACATTATACAACTGAGGGAAAGATAATTTTTTGCCTACATTTGGGTTTCCTACAGAAATGCAAGAACTAAGAGACATAGGGTCTCAAAATCCCCAATGCTCACTGTAAGAAGTAATTGTCACTTCACAAACATTGTAAGAAAGAAAGCAAACACTGCAAAGGCAGCAATGGGGTTGTAGTTACAATGGGATAAACCAATGGCTCCACAAAGAAAAACCACAGAACTACTTAAAACAACCAAATCTTTTAATTAGAAAGCAACAAACATGCAAACAGCAGGTATAGAAATTTATTTGAACCAACGTTTTTACTATCATGAAAGTTACTTTAAAACATTGATCCAAGCTCCCACATTTGCTTTTTAAGGAAAATATTGCACTTGGCATCTTCTAGCACCCCTCATACATGGCAAAACATTTTAAAAACATTTTTGCTTATTTTAACTTGCACACTCTCCCCAAGTCATGCACACAGTCATTCAAAAAAACAAAAGGTTAGGTTATCCAAAAGCAATACCTCAGAATTGCACTAAAGCTCTGTAAGGAAAAATATAATTAATGTCTTATACAAATTTAATTGACTTCCAGGTGCTCACACACAACTGTTGGTTACTCTTCATCTTCATTTTCATTCTCCTGGCCAGATCCTTCTGATCTGTCACCTTCCAATCGGTCTGCAAAACACAGATTTAGTAAAAAGAACTTGCAAAGTTTTCTTTTTCTGGTAAATATTTATAACGTGCTGTCTCCCTGGGCTATTACACAATGGGAAATGGCTGTGGGTTTTATGGGAGAAGAAAGTCTGTGTGGACTGGCAGCAGAGAGTGGGTAGAAATGTTACCGCAAGAAAGGAGAAAAGGAGAAATGCCCTAAAGGATTTCCAGGCATGAAAGCAAAATCTGTGTACAAAAGGAAAAACCTTGTAGCTGCTGACTGGCTGTCAGCACAGAAAAGATGAATGCAAGCATAACATTAAAATGAGATGGTGACTACAAGGAACAGAAGTGCTGTGCTGGGGAGCTGAAATTACAATAGCTACAGTTTAAAATGTGAATAGTCCAGAAACTGGGGATAACGGCCTGTCACTTCAATACATCAGAAAAAGTGCCTTTTGATGCAAATATTTAGAGAAAGGCAAATACAGAAATGTGTGAGGGAACACGACTGGCTCAAGATCAATCACTCAAGCAACATGCAGTCAGGTTTAGAAACACTCCACCAGCCATAACAGATTTGTGCTGAAATTGTTGTAACTCAAGTGTTGGGCAGTTCTTTAAGCATTTCACTCCAAAGAGATAATGACAACTGAGGGAAACACAGGAGCATGAAGGTAGCACTGAGCTGGACACATGGCATCCTCCTGGCTCCCAGGGCTCACAGAGCAGCCAGAGATGAGAGAGGAGCAGCAGCTGCCACCAGGCATAGCTTCCTTCCCACCTCCACCACTGCTCTGCTCACCCAGAGTCCCCATATTCAGTATCTCCAGACCCTTTCACCTTCATCTACAGCTGTTAGGTTTTTGCTCCAAATGCCATGCCATCATCCCAAAACTTCATCTCCCTGCTTCCCACACAGTGTGTGATGTTTCTCCACTGTCCTCCATCTTCAGGGTCAATCCACTGCACTCAGCTTCTCCAGCACCATCCAGTTCCCAGTGATGATTCCTCCATGCATCCCTCTTATCACCAGTTTCAGCCCCATGGGAACTGGAGGGACATCCTGCTGCCCTGGGAACAGCTGCCAGCAATACCTCCCACAGTCCTGGATCTTCACACCCTCCTTCACCCCTAGACAACTCCAAGCCCACAGTCACAGTCAGTTTATCCTACAATTCATTCCAGACCTCCCCAATTGTTTTCCCATCACACAGCACTCATTTAAAGGATCATCCCCGAGGAGAGTATTTTTCAACATCTAAAAAGATATTTTGCTTTTTCTTTTGAGATAAAAAATAACAGCTGCAAAAATGTTGCAAATCTCACACCAAAAAAGCAATTCCTAAGTACTTCTATGAAGACAACCTTGAACAACCCTTGAATCTTCTCACCAACCCCAAGTACAGCCACAGACAGCTGAAGATGATGATGATTTCCCAATCCCCCTGCTATTCCATAGAGCACTGCTGTGGGCAAGCTCTTCAGAAGCCTCTCACCTGCTCTTATGTGATTCAACGAAGCCAACATTCGGAGCATGAAGGAAGCTGGAACAGTGATGGTGTTTCTGGTCTCTTCCAGCATTAATTCATTACGAGTTATAACCTGGAGCCAGGCAAGGGAAAAAACCAGCATCAGAAATAAAGACAGAATTATACTGCATTGATACAGGTTGTAGACACAAATTTTCTATGCAAAAGCCATTTCACGGAGTCCAAAATTACCATAAGGGAGCAATATTTTAATAATTGCTATTGAATGCTATTGTCTGTGTAAGAAAAGTCAGACAGTGGACTCTGCCAGTATCCAATTGTCTGTCTAAAGAACATTCTATGAAGATCATGGTTCCATTGCCCACATGCATGGCAGATATTAAGATGAGTGACTAAGAAAATCTTTGGCAATCTTGCATGAGGTAAAGCAGATTGGTAAGAGAAAGTGCTGTTTCCAGATGGCAACTGTTGTAGAGAACAAAGTTCTAGCACCAGTGCTGGCCAAGAATGTGGGAAGGAAAAGAGATGAGGTTACCCTCAACTCCTACCTTCATGCTGCTTGAAACTTTTGGAGAAAATCCAAGAAACACAAGCCATTTTCTATCCCACTTCAGGAACACTCTTTAGCTCCATAATTCTTTGTAAACAGAGCTACAGCTTGCCTCTAAAAGACTTGAAAGAGCCAGCTCCTACTGTTTCATTTTTAACGGAAAAAAAAAATCCACTAATGAGTACTTTTAGCTCTCTTCCCTCATGGTACTTCCTTGCCATCCTTCTTTCTTCCTCCATAAATTCTAATCCCACACTATAGCTTGTCTTAGATTTTAGAGTATATTATTTTGTTATCATTAAGCACAAAAATTTCTTTAGCTGGAGACAAGTTCTGACTATTTTTCAGTTTTTGTTCCTAGATCAGCTGCTGTAAGACAGGGAAATAATGCAATTCTTCTTCTCCCTGAGACTCTTCAAGCCTGTTCCTCTCCTGAGGAACATGTTCTTGCAAATGTTTGCAGTGCCCTTCTCCATTCCCAATCAAAGCACCTCTTTTCTGTCATTCTCACCCGTTTGCCAGGCACTTGGCACAGCTGATCATTCCCTAACAGAAGCAAACTGAGAAGGCAGCAGGCTGCTCTTTATCCCTCTTTCAGCCCCTATTTCTCCAGTGCATCATCAAGAACATCACCTGACAACCTGCTGCTGAGGCCTTTTCTCCATTCAGAGGTTTGTTCTCATCCCCACTGTCTTTTCCTATTCACTATGGTCATGGCCTCTCTTAATTTTAAATACAAATCTCCATCTCTATGGAACTTGCCTCAAACTCAATGCTTTCTCCCCAGACTTCCTCCTTCTGTGGAAAACTAAGTTCAGGTATGTTGAACACTTACTTAACAGCCAAACTTAACACAGTGAAAACTATTAGGTTGCTATGAACATCTCCTGTCCCCCATACAGGTATTTCAATACAGGGATTAAATTAAAAAACAAAAAACATGTAAAATTACAAACCGCATTGCAGTCAATTCTTCTGGAAGTTCTTCATTTTTTTATTAAAGAAAACATAACTAAATAGCTAAATAATTTGCAATTATTAGAAATAAAGTGAGGGAACTAAAGTACAGTAATTACTTTTAGCACACATTTATGGTTAGCAGTACTTCTAAACCCCAAGGGCTCCAAAACACGTCACGACTAAAGTTGTCTCACAATATGCAAACAAGTATCACTTCACTCAGTGCTAAAATAATGGGAAAGGTTCAAAACTCATAGATGGATGGTTTGGGGTTTTTTCAAAGGATGTGGGGTGGTGGCAAAGGGTTGTGGGTTTCTGTTTATTTAAAATATGTTTAGCTCTACTACAGAAAAATAACGATTAAAAAACTTCCAGTCTACTCTATCTGTGCTGCCCAAGAGATTTCAACCAAGAAAAAAGCCCCAAACTGACCACTCCATAACCAAATATGTCCTATACTATTATTCACAGAAAACCATATAACATTTTGATGCATTATGTTATGTAAATCACTCAAATATGATTATTCAGGAGTCATCTATATGGTCACCCCAGGCCAGTTTCTATATCCAGTTATTGCTCTGAGGGCAACATGAAAATAAAGAGTTATATAACTTTACATCGGACTTTTATCACTGATTGGGCTTGCAATGTTTGCTTTATTCCACAAAGTTCCCATTTCCAATCTTAACCTTAACTCCCTTTTATGCCACTGAATATTTAATAGGATTGATTTTTGCACTCCCTGTTGCTCTGTATATCCTTGTATTTCCTTCAGTTTATTTCCTTCATCTTCCCTTCATTTATTAATTTCGAGAGAGGCACTACATTCATTTATTAATTCCTGCCAGTTTTCCTTCTATATCTGAGTGTTCACACATCTTCCAACTCCTTTCATGTACATAATACCAGAGCATGTTATATAATTTCTAGGAGAGCTGATGAAATGCAAAGTGCCAAGGATAGCAAAGTCAGCTGTTCTGAAGGGCAGCTTTGTATTTGCATCTCATTTGTTGAACACTAAATAACTCTGCTAATTCAGTATCAGTAATTTGTACCAAAGGCTTTTATAGAATTAAAGATGTAATATTACCATGAAAAAGGAAGAAAGGTTCTTACCTCATCTGCAAGTTTTCTGTTAAAAATCTTGGATTCTTCCAATGGCGACCAAATTTTTATATCATAATCAATACCCGAAGAGGCCAGAACTAGAAATAAGGGACAGTAATTCTAAATTAAATGTGTTATGTGTTTATTGGTATTTTCTGCCCTTAAATAGAAGAAAAATACTTCACTTGAAGCATTTATTTGCAAATGTCAGATCTCATGCTGGATAGAGCTTGTAATTACCACGTCTCCACATGAGATCTGCTCTACAGATTATATGGTTTTGAATATATCTATATATATGTATGAAGAAAACAAATCCAAACACCAAAAGCCCCCTGTTTTAAATTTTAAAAAGCCACCAGAATATACAAAAGATAGGAGCAGAAAGTAAGAGCAAACCCAGCCACAACTAATCCATTTCTGCTGATAAGTATATGCATTAAAAACCAAGCCTTAGGATTTTTAGACCCAGGTACAAAGGCAGAACCAAGACAATTTCAAATGTACATTTGATAATTCCAGTGAATTTCATGTAAAATTATTTGGTATTTAAAGATGCAATGGCTACTGTTCTAAATAAATTATGAAAAATAAGAAAAGTTGCAGAATATTCTCTAGATCATTGCCCAAAAACCAGTGTCGGAATTAAAACTCCATAGGTAGGTCTTGGTAACTGGGAAACTGAACAAGATTAACTGTTCTACCAGGAGGATGACCCCTCTTAATGACACTTTCAGAGTGTTAGAGGGAGAGAGTCACACTCCAGCAAGACATCAGCAAAGCTACAGGGCACTCTGAAAGGTGCTTCCAAAGGGAGTATCCAACTCAGGACATTTGCAAGAACTCAATTTCAATAAAAAATTTAAAAGTTCAAGGCTTACCCTGTATAGGACAGTATTCCATGTTTCCCCAAACTGTTTGAAAACCCCCTGGCCTCTTCTGATATTATTATAACAACTTTACTTGCTAATTTACTGATTGCTGACTCTTATTATACAGCTGTAAGCTGTGAAAAAAGAAACTACACCAATACTTTTTCTGACTGTGTCAGAGGCCACAGGATGGTTCAGAATTTCCAGCTACATGGGACTCCTTCCACTGCTTTGGTCCATCTTTCCTATGAACGACTTCCTCTGAACACAAATTATTAGAATTTCTATGAATTTTATTAATTCTTCCAATATCACAGTGCCAGTGAGAGGGACACATCCACTTCACAGCATTTTTTTGAATAGAGCCAAGGAGAGACCAGATTCCAGTATCATTTCCCAAGTATTGCTGGCATTCCAGAAAACCCATATTTCCCTCATTAGTGTCACAGAAAACATTTTATGTGTTGAGGACAACAAAAAATTGAGATTCTTCTTATTACATCTGACAATATTTCTATAAATCTTGTGCCAGGAGTAGTTTGATTTCAGTAAATTTTTGAGTAAGGAGGGATTTAAGGGCCAAAGGTCATTAGTAAGAGGATATTAAATTTAAAAATTAAAATCAGTATTATCTAAATTATATGAGGAAACACGAATAACAGTTCATTAATCACTGCAATGCTCTGTTGAGACAGAGTTTAAGGCTGAGCTTTACAATGCTCTGCTGTGTTGTGGTGTGGTTTCTAGTTATAATGGTTTCTCCCATGTTCCCCCATCCTTATTGTATGGTTTTCCCCAAACTGTCAATCCCCTAACCCCGCCTGCAGTGTGGGGTTCACCCTTTTCTCCCTCTAATGTCAATCCATAAACCACTCCCTAAGCCCACATGTCAATCCCTCCTAGCCCTTGCCCTGAATTCCAGAACCTTCTTAGTTGTTTGATTGTTGATTGGTTATTGAAGATTATATTCCTCTCCTTGTTAGTTTTATTGGTTATGTCCCAGTGCCCGTTTACCCATGTCCCGTCTTAACCCCTCCTCTGCTGTACCCTGATTGGTTTATTTGTTGAACCCTCCCCTGAGATCCAGACCCTTTATAAACCCACGTTCCCAGTTAAGATTGTTCTGTCTGAGTCACCCCCTCCATCAATAAAGGCTGTTGGAACTGTGAGCTGGCAGACCCTTGCTTATTCTTCGCCCTCTTCGCCTGGAATAACAACAAAGCTCCTAAGCGTGGCCTGCTAGGGCCGGAGTCAGCGCTCAAAGGGTACAAAATCCTCGTCACCCCCAACGCTGCCCCTCCTTGGCCAGGGCTCGTGAGCACAAACCAGGAGCAAACAGCGTTACTGCTGCAGCTAAGCTGGACCTGCAGAGTGTGAGAATGCAGCTCTTACTGGGGTCGAAGGGGTGAGGCTGCAGACAGTTCACCACGTGGTTGTCAGCCTCCAGCAGCATGAGGTGCTCAGCAGTGTGGCGGTCCCAGATGAAAATGTGGCCGCAGTCTGAACCACTCATGACAAAGTTGGATCCCCAAAAGTTGGCTTCCTTTATCTGCAAGAAAAACAATACTTTGTTAAAGCCCAGCCAGTGAAAAGCCCAGTAAAGATTATACTGCTGTGTCTGCACTAACACTGCTGCTGAAGGAAGAGCTCTGTCCATGCAGAAATGAGATTTAAGAAATTTTAAAGGAAATATTTAAAGATGAATCATTAAAAAAAATGAAGTTCAGAAAGTTTTAGATTTCAGAGCAAAGTAGCTGCTAACAGGGGAAAAAAAAGAGAGAGGAGTTGGGGCAGACTGAGCAGTTTGAAAATAAATGTCAGCAGATCTGTCACTTTCTGAAGTCACAGAAGTGATACTGGAGACTGGAGTACGCAAAGGAGTTTTTGGAAGAGTTTGGCTAAGTTAGAGTGCATGACAGACTAATCCCTGGGGGGTTTTCCATTTACAGAGAAAAAGGAGACAAGACAAGCTTATGAAAACTTGGGGTTGGGAATTAACTGGGTCTGACAGAGAAAAATGGTCACAAAATCAAAAACTTAGGAATTCTTTCTCCCCTTACACTGTAACAAATCAGATAGAAACTAATGCCAAAATTAAAGTTATAAATCACTGAACAAACGAAGGCATCCAGGTGAAACAAGCCTTCAGCATCACCTATTATACAATAGTAGATGAAAGTGCCCAGAGTCACAAAATGTGGTGTTGTATTGTAAGAACAATCAGTATTATAAGTAAGTATTATCTGATAATAATTTATACATATTAGCTCTATTTTTGTATGGATTCATAACTTATTATCTACCTTAAGTATATTATTTGTATTTCTTTTATGTTATTTATAAACAATTCCATGTGTAGTGAATGTATTATCTGTTCATAGTGCATTTACTAATTCAGTGGGAAAACAGAAGCAGTTTTGGCACTGACTGCAGCTGAAGCAGTCTGTCCCATGAAACAGAACAGTAGAGAACTGATCAATATGGCAGGCCAGGAGAAATGGTAGGATCAGGTATCCATTTCCTTGGAATATAATGTTGATGGCTATGCTACACCTGCTACATTCAAGATACCCTGATGACTACAGCCTCAAAGAATGTACCTTATTCAATTTCTGAGCCAAAAAAAGCCACCCTAAAATACTTTTTTCCAAGAAGAAACTATTAGGTTTCCTAAATGTAGAGTAATAGAATAATCTTTCCATGCCAAGGCCTCTCTTGCCCTCCCTTCCTAAAAAGTTGTAACTTAAATGATGTCAAACAGTCTGAACAAACAAGAGCAGGTCACTTGCTTCACTAAAGGTAAGAACTTTCTTCAGAAATCACTTCTGATTTTACTCAATGTAGGACCTCAAAATACCCATTGTTAAATAATATGAATTTGCTGTCCTGTGTCCTCTAAAGGTGAGAGGTTTAATGGCATGGCAGAGGGAGAAGGGACATTGCTTCAGCAACAGTCACAAAACTCAGTCATGAGATGTGAGCTGAAAGCTCCACAATAATCTGGTGTTTGTGCTGCAGGAAAAAGCCTGGAAGGTTGAGGTGTAGATGTAGAATTATTTTTCTGAGAGTCATCAGTACCTCTTACAAACTCTTTAAGCTGACAAAGCCTGGGCAAGAGAGGTACCTATGCAAGCAGGAGTTTCCTGAGCAGCAGCTTGCAGAGTTCACACAGACCATTTCCAATGCTGGAAGTTCAGTTTGCCATTTAAGAGTAACTCCAGCATAAGGGACAGAATTTTGAGTTTGAGACTATTTACAGAGAATCCTGCTGTGAATTATTTTCCAAGTAAGGCTCTAAAGAGGGCCATGCCTGAATCCTTACCTTTTTTTTTTTTTTTGCATACTTCCCTCAGAAAATACCCTAAAGGACAGAGATGTTGCCTTGCTCTGTGCTTTGCCTCAGCTACCCTGATACAGTCTCCTATTGGTAAGTTGAACCCTTATGCTTTTAGAAATATGTGCTTTATTTCCAGCATAAGTATGCCTAGTTTTAAATTTCAGGCTTGGTAGATCTTTGTCTATACAATATGTCCCAATGGCTGCAGTCAGTGCAATAAAGTCATCCTGATGTCTAAAAATAAACCAGAGAAGCTACATTCCTGAGTTCTGAAGTGAATTCCAATATATAATAATCTTTCATCAGCTTTTGTCTTATAGCTACTCTGAATAGATTTTCATTATTCTGTTACATCTAGATTATTCTAAGTAATACATAACTTTTTATTTTATATTTTAATTTTCAGTTATGCCCTCTTCCTTTTTCCTTTGTATTCTCTTATTCATACTTCTCAATACTCATAATATCTAATTTTAGCACCACAGAAATGAACAGAACTGAAATTCACATTTAAAAATTTTGGTTTTCAAACTCATATACACACTCACTTCTGTATGCAAACACAACTTATCCCATATATCATTTACACTCAGATACTCCATTGAAGAAAGTTTCTAAAAGTCACTGGGACTTCTAAAAGTGGGACTATAAAAATATAAGATTGCCAAATTAAGTTTTCAGAAGTAAGGAAGAACCAGAATTACTCCATTTGCCTGCATAACCTCAATTCACTATATATATATATATTATATATATATAGACAAACACACACCTATATATATATACACACATAAAAATNCTCTGAAGTGTCCTGGAACCTGTTAACTGCTGCTCTCTCACATTAAGATAGACGTAACAAAGCTTCTCTAGGCCTGCTGTTCAAGGACACCCAGACTGTCCTGGGCCCAGAATGTGTAAACCAGCATCCTGGAAAGGGGGGAAAACTGGGGAGAATTACATCATTAGCTAAAGTTGTAATTGGTGAATTTATGCTGATATGCTAATGGACCAACACCTATAACTGTGTGAGGAACTTGTGACTTGTCATCCATTTTGTCATCCATCTTGGGGTCCAGAGTGTGAGCAGCCTCTGGCCCCCCCAGGGTGGGCCTTGAAGGCCTTCAAATAAATATCCACTTTTATTCCCTTACTGCTGTCTAGTCTCTGTTTCTAGGTAGCTGCTTCAGGCATCACTCCCCTTAACACCCTTCAAAATTTCTTTTTTTTTCATTTTCTCTCTCAGCTTAAGCGGCATAAAATGTGCCTACCTTCCAAATTAGGATTTAACTCTCACTTTCCCTTCCAAGCTGTTCAAATTATTTATTTAATCTTTAACTTTGAAGAGCTTGGAAGGGAAACTGAGGATTAAATCATAGTTTTGATAAGCCTTGACACCTCTGAATTTAAAAAAAAAAATTAGTGCTGATTATTAAATTATAATTTAGCTAGTAGATGCTTTGTCTTTTTCATACAAGATGCTGTATTTTAAGAAAAATGCAGTTATTGTGTTTGTCAAGCAATGGTGCATGAAAAACAGATGCTGCTTTCCTTGCTATTTTTTCTTTTGGTTTTTGCAATATTTGGGTGATGTGAAGTTCTGAGTTCTAGGTGGTATTCTGCAGAAGTAGCTGGTGTGTTATTTTGCAGCTGATGTGAGTAATCCCTTTACCCAAAAAAGCCATTTTCTAGGGTTTGTGTGAATAGCTTTGATTACACTGAGAAAAATGCTGCAGTAAATACATATTTCAGTGTACATAAACAATAGGGCTTAGAAGAAACTTTGATTAATGACACAGAGTTTAGCATTGTATTTCAGAAATCGATTTTAATTGCTCAAACCCCCATTAGTTTAAAAGTCCTGGCGTCAAACACTTTGTGGTTAAAAAATACTAAAAGTGAGCTCATCTAAGTCTTAATTCAGTCTCTGTCTGCATATCTGTTATTTTATAGTTTACTTAGCAGATTTTGTTGTTTGGTTTCTTGGGGGGATGTGGGTTGGTCTTTTTGCTTTTGTTTCACACAAGCACCTATGGCAAGGAATGCACAGAATAAAAGAAAATGTAATTTTATTTTCCCTGTTGGTCTCTATGGTTGCTAACTTCATTTTAATCTGCTAGCTTGAGTGATACCCTCATTCCTGCAAGGCAAGAGCTAATGATATTTCCCTTTCAAATTTGGGAAGGAGACAGCTTAAAAAAGCTTTGTTTCCTGCACACCTGAGCAGGCCAAGGATAAAGTTGTATTGTCAATTACATGAACCATATATATGTGTGTGT
>VZTR01012294.1:0-11945 GCA_013400775.1 Chaetops frenatus
ATATATTTTTTTTTTCTTTTTTCTGCTAATGAGCCAGGATGCTTTTTAATGAAAAGTAAATAATATTAAAGGGCTTGATGGGAACATCAAAGAGTGTTTCTACCTAGAGAGAGGTCAGAAAACACCAAAATATTTTCTAAGGTGAGGGTTAAATACACAGTTAAATAAACAGCAAGAACTCAGCAAAAACTTTGTGTTTCCAGGACCACCAGAGAATTATTTTCTGGCAGAACACCCAAAATACCTGGAAATGTCACCCAGGAGGCCCCAAAATGCCCTGATTTTGGGATAATTTTCTCAAGACATTGCAGGGTTTCTATCAGCAGGCAAAACCCACCAGATACCCAAAGATTTCTGGTTCTTTTTGCTTCAATTTCCAGGTTTTCAAGTCCTGAGGATAAGAACTCCAGTCAAGCTTCGTTTCCAGCCCCCAGGTAAGGACTGGAAACTTTGGGGTCTCCAGTTTGGAGTCAAAGGGCCCAAAAATTCTCAAAGTGAGCCAAAAAAAGAGGGTAATTCTGGAATTTTAGCAGCTTTTATCAGCAGAGGAGCTGCCAAGGTTTCCTTCACATTCTCTGAGAAGCTGGAAGTAAAAAAAAAAGCAGCACTTCATTCTTGGACTGATTGTAGGAATTTTTTTCATGGGATTTCACACCTGTAGGATTCAGGAAAAAAAAAAACAAAGATTAGGGTCAGGTTCAGATCAAAAATGGATTGAAAATGGAATTTCCATAGGATGGGATTCTCTCTTTTTAGTCGATCTGGTTTCTATTGATCACAGAGGGTTTGATGGATGATTTTGTGAGGATTCCACAAAACCTCAGAACTGGAAATTCCACCCCTGATGGAATCCTGGAACTTTTTGGGTGGGAAAGGGACCTTAAAGCTCATCCAGTGCCATGGGCAGGGACACCTCCCACTGTCCCGGGCTGCTCCCAGCCCCAGTGTCCAACCTGGCCTTGGACACTGCCAGGGATCCAGGGGCAGCCACAGCTTCTCTGGGAATTCCAGCCCAGCCAGCAATTCCTTCCCAATCTCCCATCCATCCCTGCCCTCTGGCAGTGGGAAGCCATTCCCTGTGTCCTGAAATTCCATTTCTTGTCCCCAGTCCCTCTCCAGCTCTCCTGGAGCCCCTTCAGGCCCTGCAAGGGGCTCTGAGCTCTCCCTGGAGCCTTCTCCTCTCCAGGTGAGCACCCCCAGCTCTCCCAGCCTTTCAGTGTTTTGAACAGCGAATTCTTTGAAGAATTCTTTGGCACAGAATCCTTAGGAACCGCCTCAAAGTGGCGTTTTAGGGTCACCAAATAACCCCAAAAAGTCAATCACGGGCTGCTCCTCACCACAAACAGCGCTTGAGCCGCGCCTCCTCCTGACGCCACCTCAGCGCCGCCATTGGCGCCCCCGCCGCAAAAACCACAACTCCCATCGTGCCCCGCGGCGGGGCGCCAGCCGGGAGCCGCGCTGAGGCGGCGCGGAGCCTGCCGGGAGTTGTAGTCCCCTCCGCGGCGGCGGGGCGAGCGGGGAGCGAACTACCGGCGGCCGGAGGAAGCGGGGGCGGCGGGGCCGGGGCCGGGATCAGGGCAGAGGCCCGGGATCGGGATGCGGGGGCGGCCCGGGACGCCGCCTCGTTGCCCGGAGCGACACCATGCACCCGGCCGTGGCGGTGGGGCTGGTGTTCGGCGGCTGCTGCAGCAACGTGGTGTTCCTGGAGCTGCTGGCCAGGTGCGGGGCCGCGGAGAGGATTTGAAGGGGGGGAGAAAGGATGAGGGGAGCCCATTCCAATGGGAGCGGGGTGAGGCCTCAGGGTTTGTGAGGGGAGGCAGCAGCAGAGATGGCAGGGTGGGGTTTGGGGGGATTTGGGGTGTGGGGGTACCCGGGGCTGGCACTGAGGGGGGGGTTTTACCCCCTCAGACCCTGGGGCTCCTCATCGATAAGTCCACACCTGGATCATCGCCCTGTGTCCCTGTTGGGTGGGGGTTTTTGGGGTGTTTCGGGGTTGTCCCCTCGGTGTGGGCCGTGTCGGTGACCGGCCCGGGCACGGGGGATGTCCCCAGCGCATCCCACCCCATCCCAGCCTCAGCTCCCGGAGCGGGCACCGCTGGAATCCTGAGCAGAATTCCTGCAGGAGCTGTCCCTGGGGACAGCAGGGAATGTTTTCCATCTGGAAGTGCGATCGTGGGAATCGTCACTCGCTGCAAAGTCACCGAGTCCCCTTGAATTCCCAGATCGGAGGCTGATGTTTTCTTGGGGATCTCTCTCTCCTTCCTCACCCTGCTGTTTTTTGGGGATCTCACCCTGATGTTTTAGGGGATCTCGCCTTCCTCAGCCTGCTGTTTTTTGGGGGGGTCTCTCTCTCCTTCCTCACCCTGATTTTTTTTTTGGGATCTCTCCTTCCTCACCCTGATATTTTTTGGGGGGATCTCTCCTTCCTCACCCTGCTGTTTTAGGGGATCTCTCCTTCCTAACCCTGAGATTTTTTTTGGGGGATCTCTCCTTCCTCACCCTGATGTTTTAGGGGATCTCGCCTTCCTCACCCTGATGTTTTTGGGAATCTCTCTCACCTTCCACACCATGATGATTTTGGGATGATCAGGAAGCTGGGAAGGCCTGACTGGGAAAAAAGTGATGCCTGAACTGGTTCTGTGTCTAAAATCCCAGTGAGTCAGCGTGGGGCTGCATCCCCTGAGCCCTCAGTGCACTTTTAAGAGCAACCCTTCCTCCCTCCCTGCCCATCAATATCCCAGATTAGGAAGGAAAAAAGGGACTGCAAAATCCAGCAGTTGGGATATTTGCTCCGAAACGGGGCTCAGGTGCCTTGACACAAGGTTGCACAATCCCTGGATAAATCAAGAAGCAGTTCCTGGAAGAAGAGACCTGGCGTGGGGAGTTGTTTTTCCTGTCAGGGATTGCTCCAACCTCTGCTTTTCCGGCCTGGCTCCTGTTGCAGCATCGGTGACAGAGGAGGAAAGAACCCTTTGGAAGCAAAAAAACCCTTTTGGATTTGACTTTTTGCCACTTGTGTGTCCTCCAAGCATACCTTAAACCAAAACATTTGGCCCTATTCAAAGATAATTATTCAAAGACTGAATGAGAATCCCAGAGCAGCAAATTCCACCAAGTCCAGTTGCAGGCATGAAGGAAAAGCTGCTTTTCACACAAGACTTTCTCTTAAGCAGCACCTCCCATCCACTTTGGAAATTCTTCTGTTCCTGTGCCTTTTTCTTCCCCTGCTCTCCTTTAGTCCCCAAATTGGGATAACACCGATTATTTCTTTGGGTCTTGGAAGGAAAAGTTCCTCCTGCAGGTGAATATTCCCATAACAAGCAAAATCCTGGAGCAGGATCCCAGGAAAAGGCAGTGACCAGACTGGTGAGGAGTAGCAAAGGTGATTGGGAAGAAATTTCCTCAGAATTTATAAGGAAAGTAAAGGAATGAGAAGAGTTTAGTCTGGAGATGCCTGAGGGCAGACAGAAGACTTGAAATGTGTGGAGAGTGGCAGCAGAGGAGAGGAGAGAAATATTTCTGCTGGGCTGTGGAGGCAGAACAAGAAGTCTTCAATTTTTTAATTTAAGGGGCTTAAACTGCTGTGGAAGGGATGGAAATCAGACCCCAAAAATCAGATTTTCTCCCTTTCCATGTGGTGAAGTGGGAGAGAGAGCAGGGAAACTTCTTGCTGGGAGGACTCTTCTCAGTTGTCTGCAGCTGAAGCAGATTTTGGATTGATAGATCCAGATTTATCTCCTTTTTTAGCTGTATCTGGGTGAAGATTGTGAGCCAGAGAATGGTCCCTTTCTTATCTCTCTCTTATCAGCCAACACAAAACCCTGGGTGCCAACAGTGCTGATAAAGTGGGGTCATGTCCGGGGATCTGTGATCCGGGAGGAGGCAAAGTCCAGGGCATGGAAGCAGCCTGGGATTATCCCGGATTTCCAGCACTGCCTGTTCCTCTCTGGAGATGAGGGTGGAGATAAGGTTTGCAATCCTGGAGCTTCTGGCTCTGCTTCAGGGTCACTTCTCTTTCTCTGAGGAACTTCTGGACCTTTCAACCTCGGGATTGAGGTTTTATGGATGATGAAGCTGGGAATTGGCAGAGGGGAGCAGCTCATGGTGGTGCCTATCCCTGGGAAAAGCAGGGGAAAAGGGGATTTTTCCAGGTGCTGTTGGGCCAGCCCTGCCTTCCCCAGGTCGCTGCTGCTCCCCAGAGCTCTGTGTGGTGACAGAGCAGAATTTGGAGGGAACAGCTTGGAAATTCCTGTTTTCCAGGGGCATCTCCCAGCTTGGATCCTGCAAAACTGCGTCCGGGGACAGCGTGTTCTGTGAGGAGCAGGACTCTCCCAGGAATCCTTGGCCTCAGTTTCTGTCCTGCACCAGAAAAAAAGGGAAATATTCCCAAAAATCCCTCTTATCTCCCGGAGCTTTCCCATTATCTGCCCTGTCATGGCCTCCTCTGAGCTTCCCAGGAAGCTCCTTGGGGAGGAGCAGGGTGCAAGGGAGGGATTGTTTGAATTCCTTGGTGTGGAATTCCTGTTCCCATGGGATAAACACAGAGCTTGGGCTGCTGGGAGGTGGTGGCATTTCTGCACTCCCGGGGGGACAAAAAGGGACTGAGAGGGTCCCTCTTGAGCTCAGACAAACTTTTGTGGGTTTTGGAACTTTGTGGAGTTGGTGTCACATTACCAGGATCCGTGGATCTCGTGTGGGATTTGCTGCCAGGACTTTTTTGGGCTCCTGTGAGGAGTTTTAGTCCCTTCCCACAACCAAAGTTTGGTTGTTGTTGTTTGTTTGTTTGGTTGGTTTTTTGTTTTTTTGTTTTGTTTTTGGTTTGGGGTTTTTTTTTGGCATCCAGAAAACCCAGGGAGCTGAAGCTTTTTTAGAGGAAATTGAGCAGATCTGAGCCAGGGACACTCTGCCAGCACAGACCTGACCTTGGCACTTCCCTGCTGCAGCAGGAATGAGGAATATTGGATTTCCAGCTGCCTTTTCCTCCTGGACTCATCGTTACCTGACCTCTAACAAACACAGCAGCTTTTAGGAAGGGACAGATTCCTCCTAAAACCACTTCCCATGGGAAAGAGGGAGATCCAGCAGGTTTTTTCTTTCACTTCCTGACCTGATTGACCATTTCTCTTTGGAAATGTTTGAGGAAGGGTTTCCTGCAGGTGTTTGCACAAATTCAGCTGAATAAACCCCGAGTAAAACCTCTCCAGGGTGATTCTCACTCTGGGATAAGGAGCTGCTGCCTCCTTTTTATGGGATCCCAGTGGTTGTTCTCCATGGGATGGCTCTGATGTTTGTCCCTCCATGCCTGCAGGCAATTCCCAGGATGTGGGAACATCGTGACCTTCTCCCAGTTCCTGTTCATTGCCCTGGAAGGTTTTATCTTCGAGGCCGACTTTGGGAGGAAGCGCCCGGCCATCCCTATCAGGTACAAACCCAGGCTTTTTCCCAAGCAGGAACTGCCTGGATCTCTCTCTTATCTCCAGAAATCATTTCATAAAATGGATTTTCCACTTCTCCTGTCTAAATCCCATCCATCCTGCAGCATCTGCGGAGCCACATAGGGAAGCTGTCAGGCCTGATAAAATCCAAACTCATTTATCGGGAATTTTTAATGGGAAATTGCCGTCAGATCCTTGCCTGTCAAGGATCAGGGCAGAGTTTTGCACAGGGAAGAGTTTGCTGTGCTTGAAGAGCTTTTTATCCCTGAGATTTGGCGTGGTGGGAGTGGGAAAGGAGAGTTCTCCTGGGAAATCACCCAAATTCCCTTTACATTTCTTCTCCACGGGGCATCAGCTTGGTGACAGAGTTCTGCTCCACTCTGTGCATCCCACAATCATTCCTGAGGGCTCTCCCAGCATCCCAGGGAGGTTCCTGCACATCTCCCAGATGTTCTTCCCTGTTCCAGGAACTATTTCATCATGGTGGCCATGTTCTTCACCGTCAGCGTGGTCAATAACTACGCCCTGAACCTGAACATCGCCATGCCGCTGCACATGATCTTCCGCTCGGTGAGCTCCTTCCTCCTCCTCCTCTTCCTCCTCCTCCTCCTCCTCCTCCTCCTCTTCGAAGGAAGNCCCATTCCATCATTTCTGCTGGAATTACCCCTGCTCCACCTGTCCTGCCACCTGAGAGCACCAAACCCCCTGTGGAGATGCTGGATTCCAGCCCGTGGCGAGAGCGGCCTCGCTCCAAAGCTCAGCTCCAAAGGTCTCACTTCATGGTGTTGATCATTAAATTCCAGCTTAATGGAGAAACAGGCTCAGAGAGGCTTTGGAATTCCAAAGGTGAGGGGGAAGTGAGGGTGGCAAAACCAATCCCAGACTCCCAAAGAGATCCAAAGGGTTCCAGCTTTCCCTGCCACCAAGTTCCTGTTCTAGTCTGGAACATCACAAGTTGGAGAGTATGGATTTGGGGTTTGGGATTTAGGATTTGGGATTTGGCCTGGTTCCACCTGCACAGGTCTTTGCTTTGGGAAAAAAAACCAAAAACCAAAACATTAAACTGCATCTTCACTTAAGTGTGGTTTGTTAAAACCCAAGAAAATGCAGCCCCAGCTGTTGGGAATAACAAAATCTCCTGGTGTTTTCCCTCAGCACATCCTGGGGGTGGAATATCTGGAGTCAGGAGAGGTTCAAAGGGATGAAAGCAGCCCACACTGCAGGAGAGCTGTCCCACACGAACTGTCAGGGGTGGTTCTGGTCCTGCAGTCAGTCCCTGCAGCGGGGCTCCTGTTCCCAGTTAAACCAGTGGGGTTTGGCCACGTTCTGGTCACACACTGGGAAAAAAAAAAGGGAAGCCCAGCCCAGTATTTTTGTTCCCAAGGCACCCAGCTCACCTTCCCACTTTTCCTGGATAAAAGGACTCAGAATCATGGAATCCCTGAGGCTGGAAAAGAACTTGAAACTCATGGAGTCCAACCACTCCCAGCACTGCCAAGGCCACCACTGCCCCATGTCCCCAGAGTGCCACATCCACAGGGTTTGGAAATTCCTTTAGGGAAGGGGACTCCACCACTCCACGCTGCACTCAACCCTTTCAGAGCAGGAATTTTCCCAATATCCAACCCTAAGGAAGCTGTTCCTTCTCCCTGTCAGCTTTCCTGCTTCAGACATTCCTCTTGGTGTTTTGGCATCCACCCCACTGAGTTTGGGATCAGCATCCCAATCTGGGGAATTTTGCCCTGCTGACCTCCTGTTTTGCTTTTCCCTTCTTTTTTTTTTTGTTTCCCCAGGGTTCTCTCATAGCAAGCATGGCTCTAGGGATCATCATCCTGAAGAAAAGGTAAATCACAAGCCCCCAAATCTTTAGGGAATTCTCTGCCACGGGCTTAATCCTGGTGGGTGTTTTGTGCCATCACTTTTCCTGTTAAATATTTTAATTTTAATGATGGGAAACTGGGACAGAGAGCTCAGGGCCTCCCTTCTGCTGGGTACTGTGGCCCCAGCAGTGCTGATAACACACTGATAACACCTTGATAACGCTGCTGGTGTGGCTGGAACCTGCACAGAGTCAAGGCTGGAAGTTATGGGATAAACTGGGATAAATGTTGGTATAAAGTGGGATAAATGTTGGGATAAATGCTGGGATAAACTGGGGTGAATGCTGGGATAAATATTGGGACAAAAGCTTCTTTTGGGGCTGAGTTGGAGTCAGTTTGCCCTCCCAGGGTTAGGAAATGGGAATGTGCCCCTTATCCCAGATCTGGAGCAGGAATGCAGGGAAGCAGGGCATGGACAGGAGCCAGGTGGGGTTGGTGACGTGTCCCTTGTCCCCTGTGCAGGTACAGCGTGTCAAAATACACCTCCATAGCCCTGGTGTCCCTGGGCATCTTCACCTGCACCTTCATGTCTGCAAAGCAAGTGGTAAGGGACAAATTCCTGGCTGGGCTCCTCAGGAATTCCCTTTTCTCCATGATTATTCATGGAGACACGAGGTCTCTCCTACCTCTGCACCTGCTTTTCCTCCTGGTTTTGTTTCCCTCTGGTTTGGCTGCACACAGGTGTGGGATTTCATTTCATTGTAGGTGTTTCTTGCCCTGTCCACGCTGCTTTTAGCTGGCAATAAACCTCTTTCTTTTTTTTTGGTTTTTTTTTGGCTTCAGAGATAACAGAAAGAAGCTGCTTTTTCAAATCCTAAACAAAACCCTGAAATCTTCCCTCTTTCCCATCCCACAAGAAACTGTTGCCTTTCAGGCTGGATTTTTCCAGGCCTGGCCCTTCAATAAAGAGCTTGGAGAGCAGAAGGGAGGGAAACAAATCCATGTGGAGCACACTTGGAGCTTCTCCTGGGTCAGCAGCCACGGCCTGACCCCCTCAGCTGGTGACAGAAAAATGGCAAAAGTGGTGGCCAAGTGAAAATTGGCTGCACTGAATCCAGCTCAGAGAGACTGGCAAGGGAAGGGAGCTGTTCCAGCTCCAAATTCCCATGGTTCCAGAGCTTTTTGTGCCTCAGGATGGCTGAGGAAGGGCTGGGCTCTGCAGCTTTGGCTCTGAGTTCATCCAGAGTGACTCCCAGCAGGGCTGAAATTTTGGGGTAGAGCTGAGAGTTGTGGCAAAAGTGAAAAATCCCATTTTTCCTGAACCACAGGGAAAGAGTCAGGCTGGAGTTGTGCCCTCAGTGTGATTTCCTCAATTTCTTGACCATAAGCCTGGTTTTAGGTCGGGTTTAACTTCTGACTGGGGCTTGGCTGGAGCTCCTATTCCTTCCTACACACTCTGGGATGGGGACACAGGAAGCTGGGAATGGGATGGAGACACAGGAAAAGCTGGGAATGGGATGGGGACACTGGAACCTGGGAATGGGATGGGGACACAGGAATCTGGGAATGGGGACACAGGAAGCTGGGAATGGGATGGGGACACAGGAAAAGCTGGGAATGGGATGGGGACATTGGAACCTGGGAATGGAATGGGGACAGAGGAATCTGAGAATGGGGACACAGAAATCTGGGAGTGGGGACACAGGAATCTGAGAATGGGGACACAGGAATCTGGGAATGGGGACACAGGAATCTGGGAATGGGGACACGGGAACCTGGGAATGGGATGAAGACACAGGAGAATCTGGGAATGGGATGGGGACACAGGAACCTGAGAATGGGGACACAGGAAGCTGGAAATGGGATGGGAACACAGGAAAAGCTGGGAATGGGATGGGGACACTGGAACCTGGGAATGGGATGGGGACACAGGAAAAGCTGGGAATGGGATGAGGATACAGGAACGTGGGAATGGGATGAGGACACAGGAAAAGCTGGGAATGGGATGAGGGTACAGGAACGTGGGAATGGGATGGGGACACAGGAACGCGGGAATGGGGACATGGGAAGCTGGGAATGGGATGAGGACACAGGAAAAGCTGGGAATGGGAGGAGGACACAGGACCCTGGGAAAAGCCTGGCTTTGAGAGCCTTAACAGTGACACTGATTATTTTCATGGCTAAAGAGTTCAGTCTCACCAAGCCAGGCTGTTCCCTTCAGGGAAAATCCCGATCTGCTCAGACTCTGCTGCTTTTTTCCTGGAATCTCTGCATTCCCTGGAGCAGAGAGGGAAGCCCGTGGCTGCTCCCAGCTCTGCTCAGGCAGGAGGGGGCTCTGGGGCAGCTGCAGGGACCTGCTGGCTCCTGGTGACTCTGGTGTCTCCCTTCAGGCATCTGACTCCAGCCTAAATCAAGAGGATGGACCCCAGGCTTTCCTCTGGTGGCTGCTGGGTATGTGAGGGCCACATTCCTGGGATACTGGCAGGACTCTGGGAATTCTCTTGGCAAAAGCAGCCCTGCCTGGGACACAGAGGGAGAGGGGCTGGGGCTCATCCAGGAGTTCCTTCAGCACAGGATTTCATGGAGGAGGCTTTAAAGTCTGGTTTTCTACCTCCCATCTGGGTCTGCTGGTGGCTCTTTGGGAAATCTGGGATTGATTCCTATCAGGAATGGCACAAACTGCATCCCTGCTGTTTTGAAGAGGTCTCTTGGATCTCAGCCTTTAATCAAACCCCAGGATCGTTATCAGTTTTCTTATCAAGTCTGGCCAGTTTGAGGGGTTTTTCCCCCCCCCCAACAGCCAAATGTGCTGATTTGAAGCTGCAGGGTTTCCCTTGCAGGCATTGCTGCCCTCACCTTTGCCCTGCTGATGTCTGCCAGGATGGGGATTTTCCAGGAGACTCTGTACCAGAAATTTGGGAAGCACTCCAAGGAAGCTCTGTTCTACAACGTGAGTCCCTTCCACTCCTGGGTGGGCACAGAAAGGACCCCACACTGCCAGGATGGAGCAGGAGGAGCCTGCTCTGATCCAGCTGGGAATTGGGGTGGATTCCCACCCCCTGATCCCAGTGTGGATTTGTTTCTTCCCCCCCAACCCCAGCACGCCTTGCCACTCCCTGGATTCCTGCTCCTGGCTCCCAACATTTACCAGCACGCCGTGCTCTTCAACCAGTCTGGTGAGTGCCCTGCAGGGAAATCCCTGCTCCTGGACCTTCCTGTCCTCTGGAAAATCCTCTGGGAAGTTTCCTTCCTGCAGTTGTGCATGCTGGAATCTTGGGGTATTCCAAACCTTTTGAATTTTGAAGGGTTTTCAGGAAGAGGGATTCCTGCCTGGGAGGGTGGGTGGGAAGGGGCTGGGATGGAATTCCCAGGGAAGCTGTGGCTGCCCCTGGATCCCTGGGAGTGTCCAAGGCCATGTTAGAGCAACCTGGGGTAGTGGAAGATGTCCCTGCCATGGCAGGAGGTGGAATTTAAGGAGCCATCCCATGATTCCATGATGAAAGCCTGAATTTCTCACCTGGCCACATCCAAGAGTGATCCCTGGGAAAAGGAACGTGGTAGCTCCAAAAATGGGATTAACAGGACCAAATCCTCAATGAGGGATGTAAACCTGGACCTGCTGGGATTTATTTTTGCCATGGGATTTGCCATGGGAGCACCATGGATCCATCCATGGATGCACGACAGCTCTGACACAGGAGAGCAAGAGAGAGCTTTTCTCCTAATAGTTTTCCTAATTTTTCTGTTCTTCTCTCTGGAATTCCAAGCAGCATCCCTGTGTAAGGCTGCAGGGAGTCCTGGATCATGGTAAATCCTGGGAAGGAGACTCCATTCCCTGCATCCCCCTCCAGCAGTGAGCTCATCCCATCTTTTTTTCCCTGCAGAGCTGTTCCAGGTGCCGCTGATCGGCCTGACCCTGCCCATCATGTGGTTCTACCTCCTCATGAACGTCATCACCCAGTATCCTTCATCCTTCATCCCACTGGGGTGGGACCTGTTTATTCCCAGCAGGAATGGGGCTGGGTTCCTAAATCCTTGGAGTCTTCCCTGCCCTTGGGAGCTGCTGGTGGTGTAACTCCAAAAATACAGGGAAAGGGAACTTTTTTTTGCTGTTTTTTAGGTTGGTCTTGATGATCTCAAAGGTCTTTTCCAGCCTGGTTCATCCTGGGACTTGTGCTCCATGGAAATGAGAAGTTTGGAGCTTCCCTTGTCCAACTCAGCTGCTCCAGTGGGGCAATCTGGGAGATGTGGGGTTTCCCTGAGTTTGTAGGGTCCTGTTCCAACCCTGCTGATCCCAGCAGGGAATTCCATCTCCCAGAGGGAATCCCCAATTTCCATCCCTGCCATCCCTTAACCTCCTGCTCCCAGGAGGAGGGAAATCCTTGGAGTGTTCCCTGCCCTCGGCAGCTGCTGTTGGTCTAACTCCAAAAATACGGAAAAAGGGAGCTTTTTTGTTGTTTTTTAGGCTGATCTCAATGATGTCAAAGGTCTTTTCCAACTTGGTTCATTCTGGGATTTTGCTCCATGGAAATGGAGGAGTCTGGAGATTCCCTTATCCAACTCAGCCCCAGCTGCTCCAGTGGGGGGAACTGGGAGATTTGGGGTTTCCCTGAGTTTGTAGGGTCCTGTTCCAGCCCAGCTGCTCCCAGCAGGGAATTCCACCCATCCACAGCAGGCTGCCCATCTCCCA
>VZTR01012294.1:12267-23422 GCA_013400775.1 Chaetops frenatus
TGCCTTTGTCGGATCCTGGTCCAGCCCAGCTGCTCCCAGCAGGGAATTCCCCCCATCCACAGCAGGCTGCCCATCTCCCAAGAGGGAATCCCCAATTTCCATCCGTGCCATCCCTTAACCTGCTGCCCCCAGGTACGTCTGCATCCGCGGGGTTTTCATCCTGACCACGGAGTGCACGTCCCTCACCGTCACCCTGGTGGTGACGCTCCGCAAGTTCGTCAGCCTCATCTTCTCCATCCTCTACTTCCAGAACCCCTTCACGGGCTGGCACTGGCTGGGCACTGCCTTTGTCTTCGTGGGCACCCTGATGTACACCGAGGTCTGGAACAGCCTCGGGCCCTTCCTGGCCCGCAGCCGGAGGCCCAAGGAGGAGTGAATTTTCTGAATCCAGGGATTTTCCGCAGGGAGATTTTTTTTGTTGTTGTTGTTGTTTTCCAGAGCAGAGCAGCAGGGAGCACCCCCTTGCCCCCAGGGGGATGTTTTTATAACAGGGGAGGTGTTGGCTGTGCCAAGCTCCAGGAAAAATGGGGAGCCTCCACTGGGAACTTTGGGGATGGAGCGTGGAGAAACAATCCGGTTATTTTTTGTGACTTGGCGGATTTTTTTATGCAACC
The DNA here is from genome assembly GCA_013400775.1 of Chaetops frenatus. Taxonomy (NCBI): domain Eukaryota; kingdom Metazoa; phylum Chordata; class Aves; order Passeriformes; family Picathartidae; genus Chaetops; species Chaetops frenatus. The sequence goes on from VZTR01012294.1 coordinate 12,882, forward strand.
CCTTTTTGGCTTCTGATTTTTCCTTCTGGGTTTTGGTTGGTTGTTTGTTTTTTCCTCATTGGAATAACTCTTTTTAAGGAAAAGCTGACCCAGAGCTTTGTTGGGAGCCCAGGTTCGTGCTGTTGGCTTGGATCAGCTGGACCCTGAGCCAGTTTGGTGCCGTCCTTTAATTATCTTTTAATTGTCCCAGTTTCTGGAGCCCCGTTCCAGTGGGAATCCCTGATCCCTGTGCTGGGAGGACGTGGGATACACCCTGGAGCTGCAGCTTCCCAGTGGATCCTGAGGGGCTGGGTTTACTCTCTCTTTCCCAGTTCTTCTCCAGTCCATTGGGATCAGCTCCCTCATGGCTTTTGTCAGCCTGGCACAGGATCTCTGTCCCTCAGTGTCACCCCTGGGTGGGTTTTCCTGGAGCAGCACCTTGTTCCCATCGTGGTGTTGGCTGTCCCTGCTCAGCTGGGACAGCTGAGGCATCCAGGAGGGATAAAGGGGGTTTAAAAGCAAAGGAAAAAGGATGGGGAAAAAAAAATCCCGAAGTAATGGAAAGGCAGCAGCTCCCACCCTGAGCCAAGGTCACCTTTCCAAAACTTCTTCCCTCTGTTTTTGCTGCTGATTTTGATCAGCTGTCTGGGATAATCCCCATCCCAGCTTCCTGCCTTCCCCTTTCCTGCTGGGAGGCAGAGTGGGAAAAGGGAAAGGCTCTGTGCTGTGCTGGGAGCACTGGTTTAGCCCCAACCCCAAATCCCAGCGTGGGAAGAGGGAATTCCATCCCAGGTGCTGCCAGGACCTCAGCTCCACCCCCAGGTCCTGAAGGATTTTTTTTCCCAATTTCCATTTTTCCTGAGCCTGGAAAAGCTGGATTTGAAGCACCATGGGATTTTTCCAGGGATTTTGTAGAGGGGGAGGCCTGACCTGTGGTGTCAGCTGTTTGTGGTGTCTCCAGGAAGGACCTGGAGAGGCAAAACCATCCCTGATTTTCATCTTCCAAGCTCTTCAGGTGGGGAGGTGGGGAAGCCAACAGAAATTTGGGATGGAGGATTTTAGGAACAGGGAGTGACCTGTGAGGTTCTTCAGAGATCAAACATGGCAGGGAAATGCTGGAGTTGTAACTCCAGGTCCGTGGGTGTTGGATCCAGGGATTGTTTTATCCAGGGATTGAGCAGAGCTGACACTCCCAGGTGTAACATTCTGTGCATCCTCTGGGTCACTCTTCCCTTCCAGGACCTTGTGTGTTGCCCCCAGTTCCCGTGGGACACGGGAATATTTGGGGGATTTGGGCATTCCCCTTTTTTTTTTTTTTTTTAACCATGTGCTTTTCACTCCCAACACATCAGCCATGGGTTGTTTGTTGCTGTCAGGGGTTTTTGTTTTTAACTTCCCAGTGTGATCAGTGTGTGTGGAATATTTACAGAGCCACAGGAGTGGCAGCAATTCCCTTCCTGCTGGAGGACAGGGGAGGAAAGGTCCAGGCAGAAGGGCCTCGTTAGCCAAAATTAATTAAATGCAGGCTCTCTCTCCAGGCTGGGGCTGCTCATTAGTTTGGTTTTAATGTTTGTGTAGAGATCAGAGCACCTATTTTTTAGCAGAGGCTGGAAAAGGGGAGGAGCCCGACCGCTTTTGGGGTGGCTGGTTGGGTTTAGGGTGGGGTTTGAGTTGTGGTTTTTTTAAAGAGAAATAAATCTGTATCCTCTTCAAAGGGTCTGGGGTTTGTTTCTCATTTCATGCTTTGCTGGTGGCTGGAAAATTAATGGAATTGTGGAATTTTTTAGGTTGGAAAAGCCCTCTAAGATCATCCAACCACTCCCAGCAGTGCCAAGGCCACCACTAAGGAGTGTCCCCAAGTGCCACATCCACAGGGCTTTGAAATCCCCCAGGGATGGGGACTCCACTGCCCTGTTCAGCTCTTTCCATGAAGAAATATTCTATCAATATCCAATCTAAATTACAATTCACCACTTCTCTTTAATATAAGAGAAAATAGAAAAGGCTCAGCCTGGCTGGGTGGGGTTCAGGGGAAGATCCCACCATCACATCCAAGTTTCCCTAAATCCAGCACCAATGGGAGCCAGGAGCAGTTGGGACTGAGGGAATTTGGGATTTGAGGTCCTCAGGCAAGACTCAGAACCTTGGGATTTGAGGTCCAGGCAAGACTCAAATTTTCATCAGAATCTGGGGTTCTCCAAAAAGACTCAAATCCTTAAATCTGAATTTGAGGTTCTCCAAAAATACTCAAATCCTTAGAACATCAGAATTTGAGGTTCTCTAAAAAGACTGAAGTCCTTAAACCATCGAAATTTGAGATTCTCCAAAAAGATTTAAATCCTCAAAACATCAGAATTTGAGGTTTTTCAAAAAGACTCAAAATCTCAAATCCAAATTTGAGGTTCTCCAAAAAGACTCAAATCCTTAAATCTGAATTTGAGGTTCTCCAAAGAACTTTAAATCCTCAAACCATCAGAATCTGAAGTTCTCCAAAAAGACTCAGAATCTCAAATCAGAATTTGAAGTTCTCCAAAAAGATTCAAATCTTCAAATCAGAATCTGAAGTTCTCCCAAAAGACTCAAATCTCAAAAGATCAGAATTTGAGGTTCTCCAAAAAGGAGAGAGTCTTCAAATCAGAATCTGAAGTTCTTCAAAAATACTCAAAATCTCAAATCAGAATCTGAAGTTCTCCCAAAAGACTCAAATCTCAAAAGATCAGAATTTGAGGTTCTCCAAAAAAGCTTTAAACCCTCTGTGAAACTCCAGGCTCAGTTTGACCATGACCAACTTAAGGTGTGACTCTGCTGTGATCCAAACACTCTTCCCTGCCAAAAAAACCCCAGAATTCCCCGAAAAAATCTGGGAGATGGAATGTAAATACTAAAAATGCAATCCAACAGCAATTCTGCCTCAACCTCAGCCAGATGTTCCACACTGCAGGGTGCAGGAAAGGGCAGCACAATCCAGATGTTTTGGGAGGGAATTTGATCCTTGGTCTGGGAAGGGAGCAGGAGAGAGGGAATGGCAGAAAAGCTGAGGGAGGAAAGGCAAGAAATGGATAATTTGCTGAGTTCAGGAAATTCAGCTTCTCCCTGGTGCTTTTCAAATCCCATTTCCTATTTCCATGTGAGGTCTGTGTTCCTTGCACCACCTGTGGAAGTTTTGGAATCTCGGGGCTTAGGAATTGATAGCAAAATAAGAGATTATTTTCCAGAATTATTATCTGAAACCAAGCAAGCCCCTACTCACAGAAAACAAATTATTGCCTTTTACAGCTGGGAAATAAGAGGGATATTTATCCTCCAGTTGTATCCTCAGCTCTGGAGAATCCAAATAAAGACACAATTCCTGCACTGGAAAGTTAAAAATTTCCTGGGAATAGGAAAAGATTGAATCGCTGAGGTTGCTCCAGGATTTTGCAGGATTCTGCACTCCACGCTGAGGAAATTCCAGGAAAACTTGGTTTGTTTTATGCAGGAGGGAGCAACAATTCCAAGAGGGGAGAGCTGGGAATGAAAGTGGAACTGGTTTTGGCTGGGAGAACTGGGCAGGGATGGAAGCAAAAGGAAAGAGGGACTGACATGGCTGGAATGCTGCATCCAGGTCTGGATCCAACAGCAGCAGCACCTGGAGCTGCTGGAGAGAGTCCAGAAGAATCCATGGAGCTGCTCCAGGGCTGGAGCCAGGCTGGGAGAGCCTGGGATGCTCACCTGGAGAGGAGAAGGATCCAGGGAGAGCTTCCAGAACATTCCAGGGTCTAAAGGGTCTCCAGGAGAGCTGGAGAGGGACTGGGGCCAAGGCCTGGAGGGACAAGAGACAGGGAATGGCTTCCCACTGCCAGAGGGCAGGGATGGATGGGAGATTGGGAAGGAATTCCTGGCTGGGCTGGAATTCCCAGAGAAGCTGTGGCTGCCCCTGGAAAACCCTGGGAATGTCCAAGGCCAGGCTGGACACTGGGGCTTGGAGCAGCCTGGGACAGTGGGAGGTGTCCCTGCCCATAAATGATGAGATTTAAGATCCCTTCCCACCCAAACCATTCTCTGATTCCAAGGTTTGCTGCAGGATTTTGGGTGGTTTTCCAGTCCAGTCCAACACTCACCTCACTGAACAGCCAAAAAAAAAAAAAAAACCAACCCCAAATTTTGCAGGTTTTCTTTGGCTCTGAACTCCCTCTGACACAGGTCCATGGAATCGCTTCTTGTTCTACCAAAATCCACCACGAAAACTGGGAGCCTTGAAGGAGCTGCTGATCTTCAGCTTTAGCTGCTCCATGGAAAGTTCTTCCTAAAAAGCTTTGGAATTTAAGGCTCCCTGGATCTGAATTACTCACCTTGAGCTGCTTGGTGCATTTCATCCCATTTAATCAACAAAACCCTTGGCCACGAGGGACACTTTGGGCTCCTCCGTGGCTCCAAACTGGGAAAAAATTTCCCATTTTCTGTGCAGGGAAAGGGCTCTGAGGAGGAACCTGCTCAGGAAAAAGGCTCTGGAAGTAGAAGGCAATGAAAATTAATCAGGACAAAGGTTAATTGAGGAGTTTTATTGTCTTGTCAAAACCCAAATCTTCACTCACTTCTTACCCCTTCAGCTGGCTCTCCACAATTATTCTCATTTTTGCTGATGATGACTCCTCACTAGGTTGTTTAAATCAAATCAAATAATTGTGATCCAACCACATTTTATTTTAAAAAAACCCAACCAAGCTCTGAACTGGTTTTCACTCCCAATTTCCCTCTGAACATTGCACAAAATCCCTCCTCTAAATAATTCACCAGTCCTACAATCCAGACAATATTATCAGAAGCCCTGGTGCTTCCACACCTCAATTAAATCCATGAAATTAATGGAAGATACAATCCTGTCGTTATTAGGAAAAGAAATCTCCACCATTTCCCAGCTGAGAGTGCCCAGGGAAATAATTTCTAGCTTTGGGAAACACAGAAATTACTTTTCAATAAAGTTATAAATAAATAACTTTCTTTTTTTTTTTTTTTGGGAGAGTTAATCAGAAATGGATTCAGCAATAATATTTGATAGCTTTTGCTTTGTTGAAGAGAAAGAGAGGAAAAGCAGGGTCAGAAAGAGTCAGTGTGACAAAAATTGGGATGGAAGTGACTCAGGGGTTGGTGCTTTTCCATCCAGGTGGGATTGGAGGCAGGACAGGCTTGGAGTGGGAGCCTGGCTGGGTTTGGAGCTGAGGCACAGGAGAAGAGCCCAGCTTGGATTTGGAATTCCTTGGGAGGTTCTCACCAGGAACAGGAGGAGAGCCCAGCTTGGATTTGGAATTCCTTGGGAGGTTCTCACCAGGCACAGGAGGAGAGCCCAGCTTGGCTTTGGAATTCCTTGGGAGGTTATCACCAGGAACAGGAGGAGAGCCCAGCTTGGCTTTGGAATTCCTTGGGAGGTTCTCACCAGGAACAGGAGAAGAGCCCAGCTTGGCTTTGGAATTCCTTGGGAGGTTCTCACCAGGAACAGGAGAAGAGCCCAGCTTGGCCTTGCTGGGTTTCCTCAGGAGGTTCTCACCAGGCACTTCAGTCTCTGCAGGAATCAGAGAAGGAAAGAAAAAGTCAAAATTTACCACACATTTTCAGTGTTTTTGGGGGAATATCTCAACCTCATCCATTTATTCCTAAGAAGTCACTTTTTTTAAATATTAATTTGGAATGCTGGAAGTGTCCTGCTTTGGATGGGGCTTGGGATAGTGGGAATTTTGTCCCTGCCCATGGCAGGGGGTGGCACTGGATGATTTTTAAGGTCCCTCCCAACCCAAACCATCCTGGTTCTGTAATTCCATGAATTTCTCTCCAACCTTTTGGTGTGTCCACTCCTTTTCCAGCTCCTCCAGGCTCCTGGTGCTTGGCTTTGGCTGCTCCATGGAGGTGTCTTTGACCCTTGGTCCACAGATCTCTGGCAAGAGCTGCATCAGGTGGGACAAAAACGTGTCCTCTAACAGGCCAAAGTTCCCTGAAGCTGAGGGAGGAAAAGATTCCTGCTTTTAAATAGGAATAAAAAAGGAAATCCATCGTGTCTGACAGAGTTCCTGATGCTGCAGCCACACAGCTCAGCTGGGAGAGTGAGAAATAAATCCCAGCACTTCCCCATCCCACAAAAACCTGATCCCAATCCTCTCAGACCTTCCCCATCCCACAAAAACTGATCCCAATCCTCTCAGACCTTCCCCATCCCACAAAAACTGATCCCAATCCTCTCAGACCTTCCCCATCCCACAAAAACTGATCCCAATCCTCTCAGACCTTCCCCATCCCACAAAAACTGATCCCAATCCTCTCAGACCTTCCCCATCCCACAAAAACTGATCCCAATCCTCTCAGACCTTCCCCATCCCACAAAAACTGATCCCAATCCTCTCAGACCTTCCCCATCCCACAAAAACTGATCCCAATCCTCTCAGACCTTCCCCATCCCACAAAAACTGATCCCAATCCTCTCAGACCTTCCCCATCCCACAAAAACTGATCCCAATCCTCTCAGACCTTCCCCATCCCACAAAAACTGATCCCAATCCTCTCAGACCTTCCCCATCCCACAAAAACTGATCCCAATCCTCTCAGACCTTCCCCATCCCACAAAAACTGATCCCAATCCTCTCAGACCTTCCCCATCCCACAAAAACTGATCCCAATCCTCTCAGACCTTCCCCATCCCACAAAAACTGATCCCAATCCTCTCAGACCTTCCCCATCCCACAAAAACTGATCCCAATCCTCTCAGACCTTCCCCATCCCACAAAAACTGATCCCAATCCTCTCAGACCTTCCCCATCCCACAAAAACTGATCCCAATCCTCTCAGACCTTCCCCATCCCACAAAAACTGATCCCAATCCTCTCAGACCTTCCCCATCCCACAAAAACTGATCCCAATCCTCTCAGACCTTCCCCATCCCACAAAAACTGATCCCAATCCTCTCAGACCTTCCCCATCCCACAAAAACTGATCCCAATCCTCTCAGACCTTCCCCATCCCACAAAAACTGATCCCAATCCTCTCAGACCTTCCCCATCCCACAAAAACTGATCCCAATCCTCTCAGACCTTCCCCATCCCACAAAAACTGATCCCAATCCTCTCAGACCTTCCCCATCCCACAAAAACTGATCCCAATCCTCTCAGACCTTCCCCATCCCACAAAAACTGATCCCAATCCTCTCAGACCTTCCCCATCCCACAAAAACTGATCCCAATCCTCTCAGACCTTCCCCATCCCACAAAAACTGATCCCAATCCTCTCAGACCTTCCCCATCCCACAAAAACTGATCCCAATCCTCTCAGAACTTCCCCATCCCACAGAAAGGGATCCCAATCCTCTCAGAACTTCTGGAGTTTGCAAATTCCCCAGCACTTCCTCATCCCAAAAAAACCTGATCCAAATCCTCTCAGAGCTTCCCCATCCCACAGAAACTGATCCCAATCCTCTCAGAACTTTCCCATCCCACAAAAACCTGATCCAAATCCTCTCAGAACTTCCTCATCCCCATCCCACAAAAACCTGATCCCAATCCTCTCAGAACTTCCCCATCCCACAGGAACTGATCCCAATCCTCTCAGAACTTCCCCATCCCACAGAAACCTGATCCCAATCCTCTCAGAACTTCCTCATCCCACAGAAACTGATCCCAATCCTCTCAGAACTTCCCCATCCCACAGAAAGGGATCCCAATCCTCTCAGAACTTCTGGAGTTTGCAAATTCCTCAGCACTTCCTCATCCCAAAAAAACCTGATCCAAATCCTCTCAGAGCTTCCCCATCCCACAGAAACTGATCCCAATCCTCTCAGAACTTTGGGAGTTTGCAAAGACATCACCCACAGCTCTCAATTTGCATTTCCTGATTTAATTAATCAGGGGTAATAACGAGGTCTGGCAGCTCCAGGTGGGAGATTGGGATTGGAGCTCCCCATTCCCAAACCTGTAGGGTTGGGAGCAGCGAAGAATTCCAAGTAAATAAAACAGGAGCTGCTTTGAAAGGAAACATTCCCAAATAAACCTTGAGGAGCACCTGAGGCACATCTAAGCTGTTGCAAAAAAACCCAAAATTCCTGCAGAAAATCCAGCCAGAGCCAAAACCTGAGAGCTCTGAGACCCCACCAGGGATAACGACCCCCACTCTGATAAAAACTTCCCATTCCCATCCAGAGATCATCCATTTCCTCCAAGGAAAACAAGGAAAAAGCCTGGATCGATCCTGGATTTCTCTGGCAGTGCTCCAGACATTCCAGGATTATCTCTGGGCTAGGCCAGCTCAGAGATTGAGGATTTATGGATTTATGGATTTATCAGTGTGGGAAGGAGTTCAATTTTCTGCCCTGGCCTCATCCATGGAGCAGAAATCCAAAGGAATTCCAAGCTGTGCTAAAAAGGAGCATTTTAGCTCGTGGGGATGCTGTGATTACAGGGGGGGAAATATTTCAGTGGTGGCTTAATAAATCCAGGCACCAGGAAGAAGGAGTCAGGAATGGTGGCATAAAAATGTGGAATTTCCATGGGAAACAGGGAATTTCTGAGGAAGTCTTTGAGAATTTTGTCTCTGCCTTCAAGGGAAAGGAGTATTTTGTCCTAGAAAAAGGAATGTTTTATCCTGGAAATAGGAATGTTTTATCCTGGAAAAGGAATATTTTATGCTGGAAAAGGAATATTTTATGCTGGAAAAATGAATGTTTTGTCCTGGAAAAAGGAATGTTTTATCCTGGAAAAGGAATATTTTATGCTGGAAAAGGAATATTTTATGCTGGAAAAATGAATGTTTTGTCCTGGAAAAAGGAATGTTTTATCCTGGAAAAGGAATATTTTATGCTGGAAAAGGAATATTTTATGCTGGAAAAATGAATGTTTTGTCCTGGAAAAAGGAATATTTTAGCCCATGAAAGGAACATTTTATGCTGAAAAAGGAATATTTTATCCTGGAAAAAGGAATGTTTTGTCCTGGAAAAGGAATATTTTAATGCATGAAAGGAATATTTTAATGCATGAAAGGAATATTTTATGCTGGAAAAGGAATATTTTATCCCGAAAAAAGGAAAGTTTTGTCCTGGAAAAAGGAATATTTTAACCTGTGAAAGGACTATTTTATCCTGGAAAAGGAATATTTTATCCTTCACTATGTCAAAATCCAGCATCCTACAGTGTTCAGCCCAAATTCCCTGCCTTTCTCCCAGGCTATCCCTTCTCCAAGGGCAGAAAATCAGGAAAACTGTGGGAAATCATTTCCAGAGGGAAGGTTTTTCTAGTCCAAGTGTCACCTGAAATGTTTAATTAATTAAACATTTAATCAAATTACTCCATGACTCGTAAAACTCATCAAAAACTTCTTAAATTCCTCCAGAATGTCAAAAATATTGGGGAAAACTGGAGCTTGGGGGGTTTGTGCCATGGAGATGTCCAAGGTTTAGGATGGAATGGGAACCTCCCTCTCCTTCCTGCTTTTCCCTTGTAAATGAGTTGGGATAATGTGAATTTAGTCCTGCCCTGAAAAACTCAGCACAGAGAATTATTAGAGGTGAAGCAGCCAAAGTTTGAAGTTAAAATTTTTGAATGATAAAATTTCCCAGTCATCCACATGGAAAAGAAATGAAAAAATAGGAAGAATAAAATAAAATAAAATAAAATAAAATAAAATAAAATAAAATAAAATAAAATAATAAAACAAAAACTAAAATAAAATAAAAATAAAAATAGTAATAAAATCCTCTTTCACTGGGAAAAGTCAGCAGTGAAATACAGCAGACAGGGCCTTAAAGAATTTATAATTTACTTTCTAGGACAGTTGTAGGATATTTTGTTCTGCAGGGATAAATTGGTTAAACCTGGGAGTGAAAAAAAATGGAAGCTCAGGCCAAAAAAAATCCACAATTCCATCTGTGGGAGAACCCAAAAATCCCTGGAAACTGGTGTGGAATCAGGAAAAAATAAATTATTATGGGTTTCTCCCAAGGAGAAAACCAGAGCTGTGGTTTTAGCAGTGAAATTAGAAATTGTCCTACTGAAAACTGCAGGACACAGGGAAGATCTCCAACCAAAACCTTTGATTTTTACTTGAATAAATTGAATTTGATTTATTTTAATTGGAGAGCAGAAGTGACAGAACGATGGCAGGCCTTGATTCCAGGGAGTGTGGATGACCTGAGGAATGATGATGCTGAAAGTTTTTAAATTTTTTTTAACTAAAAGTTGTCAGACTGGACAAATAATGCAAAAAACTGGGGGTTGGATTTGGTAATATCAGAGGTGTTTTCCAACCTGAACGATTCCATGGTTGGATTAATCCCTGAAAATGCTGGAAAATGTCATTTCCTTCATTGGAAATACCTGGAGCTCAACACTTTCATGTTCTTACCCTTTGGTGGCTTTTTTTTAGTTTACTCTTTCTACCATCCCAAGAGTTGGAAGGATAAAATTGGAGAGAAAGAAAAAAATATTAAACTACTTAAATTTTTTTTTTTTTTTAAATAACCACTACAGGCTGTGTGATATTTCAGAATATTTCAGAAATGGTGGATTTTTCTCACCAATATTCTGCACAAGAGGATTTGCATCAATCAGCCC